>JAOBRH010064459.1:0-12083 GCA_027575125.1 Umimayanthus parasiticus | reverse complement strand
GCAAAAAGTTACGCAATCTGTGTGTTGACTGCAAAATCTCCATTTTTCGCTAGAAACTTACTAAATACTTACAACTTTACAAGGGATTCTACTTCTTTCGTGCATTTCAACCGCTAAATGCTGTTTTTCCGTCAATCTGAGGTACAAAAGAGAAAATTTGAACAAAATCTGAAAATTTGAAAATCCAAGATGGCGGCCGCCTGTGACGTTATTTATTTGACTATTGTTGCTATGGAAACCAATAAGACACCACGTGGTTTCGCTTAATTGAAAGTACGGATGAATCTTGCTGTATGTACCAAATTTCAAGTCAATCGGATGAATTGAGTCAAAAGTAGAAGGGGGTGTCCGATTGACCCACCGCCCCCTCAAGGCTTCGTGTAACTATTTTTTCTTCTTTTTCAAAAGTTTAAAGCCCTAAAATCAAGGGGGAAGCTCAATGTGACCCCTCTCGAGGTATTTAGAGTTAAGAAATAGAAGAGTTAATTTTGATACGTATCTGTCATTCAAACGTTTCTTAGAAAGGGGTTTCTGCAGTAAGTGTTTGTTACAAACAGGTTTCAATAGGGTTTTAATTTTACGCTTTTCATTCCCAGCAAACATCAGGCAGCCCTTCGTTCCCTACACTTTTCATGATACTGACGTCACGTGGATGCAGGCCGAAACTGCATGTCTGAATATGAACGCACACCTAGTTACCATGGAAACTAACAAAGAGTGGGAGACAGTGAAGAAGCTAATCAAAGAAAAGGTGGGAGATAGCCTTGCTCAAGGCTTCGTGTAACTATTTTTTTCTGGAAGGCTTCTAGGGTTAAACAGGTAGACGAAATAACCGACACTTGCCCCGTCTCCCTGTTCTTCCCTAAAAAACATCTGCAAAGGCCAAAAACATCATTATCGTTGTCATTGTCATTCACATTGTTATTAGCATTAGCATTAATATTAGAATTAGTGTTATCACTGTCATTTTTTCATTGTCATCATATATAGTTATCGTTATTTTTTTCATTTTCATAAACAATATCATTATCATTATCATCATCTCCATTATCATTGTCATCATTGTAATTGTCATCACATCACATCATCATCATCATTATCTAAATTTACAATTATCATAAGCAATAGCTTTATCATCATCATATTCATTATCATTATTATTGTCATGTTCATCATTATTGTGAATCAATACGTACTATATTTTAGTTTTATTGCTCTTATCTGCAAGATATGTTTCAAATCGTTAAAAGGTGATCCTTGTAAAGTTATATGTTTTTGTAAAAAGGTTCGAAAAAACCTATCGATTAACATTAAAAACAAACTTCCAATTAGTGAGTTTCTAGTTTTTTAATTAGTTCTACAGCTGATGGTAATAAGCTATCAACCAAGTCTTCTGTGTAACAGAGCTTTATTCCAAAACAAACGTTTTTTTATTAATACTCAAAATATACTTTCAAATTCTCTTGTTTTACACATAAATCTGTTCAGTTTACATAAAAGTACTTTGTTTCCAGAAAAAGATGTTGTTAGACACACAGACAATCTCAAACAAGTTAATTTATATTCGATTGGTTTCAGCCTACTATCTACAAGCTCTGGTACTTCAAGCAGCAGCAACAAAAGAAAAGCTCACTTTCGCTGTATCCTTGCCTCTTCTTTCTTGTGGACGTTTCGCAAACTGTTGTGAAATCAATCTCTTCAGGGCGAGTTTAAACCTATTGGCACGGCCATGTTGGTCATGGATGTACTCGTTGTTCATGTAATCAATAACTTGGCTTGGATTTCCAAAACTGCTAATACTGTGCGAATTTGCATAGATAGCAACTGCAAAGTTGTAGTCCGTTGAGCCAGAGTCGAGATCATTTACCAACTCTCCAACAATGCTTTTTATTTTTGGAATGATCTCTGTGGAAATATCCCGACTGTCCTGAATCATAATAACAACATCTGCCTTTTTCTTGCAGTAAGGCCTCCCTGAAAATAATTAAATTAACATTAATTGTTTGTTTGTTTGTTAAATAGATTTAGTTATATTAGAATCTTCACTATCCTCCTATTCAAGAATTCTGACAATCACCTTGAAAGCCCTTACACGGACAAGCGCTTGAGTATATTTATGACCTGTCAGTTGTTACTCTATTCCAAGACTATTCGTTCCTCAAGTCAAAATCTATTATATTTAACTGAGCCTGTATTTAACCTCAAAACATAAAGCGATCCCCTCTTTTAATGTCTCCTGCTACCAACCAATAAAAAGAGCTCGACGTCCTTGAATATTCTTAAACGGAAAGTTAAGCAAGAGAGCTTCAAGATATCAATTTGCACATGTTAAGCCAAGCTGTGAATTAGGAACTCGCATAATCCATGCCTTCTTAGAGAAATAAAAGCGAAAACAAAATCTAAGAGAATTGTAATATAAACTGTTACACAGAATACTCGCAACGAACACATTTCGAAATTTCGATTTTGAAGCTCAGATAGGACAACAAGTGCACTTTTTTTCAGAGACAGAAAGAATACGTCAGCTATCTTTTTTGGTTTGTGACCATAAAGTGGACCTTAGGAGAACTCTGAAAGTCTGGTTAATAAGTTGCAAAGCTGTAGGAAAGAACTACGACTTAAATATAGCAACAGCCTAGGTCTGACAACAAACAAATCAAACTTCAAGAGAAAAGCTAACGTTTGCCTTCTGACTGCAAAATTTTATATAATACCCTTTCAAATTTTGTTAAATCTGCCTCCTTTCCATTCTTTTCGCACAAACTTAAAAGTTTCAAAAGCCTAGAAAATAAAGAAAATAAAAACTCAAAAGATTGAACAGGACATATCTATACCTTAGAAGACACTAATGGTGAGTTTTTTTCATTGTTTTCATGAGGATTTTAATTGTCTTTTTTCCCATGCGGGATTTTTTGAATCATGTTTGACTAACGGGATAGTCAAATACTGCCAAGTGGCAAAAAAAATGGGCCCGGAGTTTTCATCCTTTCTGGTCTTCGTGTACGATAATCTTGAACAGGGCTACCGGACATTTCTTGTCACCAGTTGCAAACATTTGGGGTTTTACCATTCTTGGTTTCACCTGCAAACCTCCCGGCCGGGTCTTTGTGGGTCCTTCGGCAAAGGAAATGAATTCACTTCCTTGGTCATCTCGGTCCAGCGTGAAGTCTTCCACGTTCATGTCGTGGTGCTCCTGCCTTCCGCGAAGGAAGAAAATGCTGCGTTAGAACCCACCATATAGTATTGATCATGGCTCTTGGATGGTCACCACCCAGCTGCCCAAAATCCTAAAGCATTTCTTCCTCTTCGAGCGATAGGCTTCTTTTGAGCTCGGCAGCTTTCCTTTTCCTTCCTGAAGAAGTTTTCTGGCTTTGCCTTCTAACACTTTCCAAGAATTGATGAATTCCCTGTCTTTTATTACCGGTTCAGGATAACCGTGCTCCTTCAAGTGTCTTTCCAAGCTTGCTTGCATTATTTTTAGGCACACGGGCTTGTAATCTTGTTTATCTTCTCTCCGTACTTCAGCATAAAACATCTCTAAAGTCGAGTGCTCCAACTTTGTAATTCTCGATCTTCTGGTCAAGCTCCCGAACTTTTGCCCTCTTCTTGAAAATTTTTACCCAGTTGTAGGTGGTCTTGTCTGTAATACCATTTACTGAAGCGTTTTTATAGGAGACTCGATTTCTTCTGCGTTAGTCGCAGAAAACTTTGAAAGTGAAGCCACTTTGTTCAGTTTCACTGTAGGGGTTTCACGATTTTGTGTAAACACGACACGCATACGCGTTGACATGGTAATTTTTTATTTGCCCAATCATGTAAAATTTCAGATCAGACGGCAATTATACAATTACAGATAAATTTAGATCCCAATTCAGGCATAAATTTGGCCCTTGTCCTGTTACACATCAAATAAGTGGAAATTATAATTTATTGAAGTGCAGTTTGTATGTAATAACTCTAAGTTTCAAAAACCCGTGATGGGGACACACCATACAGAAATGGAATTCGTCACACTTTTCCCTATTCTCCTTAATAAACTATTTATCAATCTACGGATGGAGCTTGTTTCTATTTTGCACAATAGATGTGTAATTTTTTCTTTATCTATTTCTCTTTTACTTCTGCTATACTGTATGAACGTGTTATAAAAAATGTCAATTAAATGCAGTTTATAGAATGAGAATATTGTCAAAAATAAAGAATAGAAAACAAAGAAAATATGCCACTGGCCTATGTGTTTACTTGTTGGAGGAAAATTACTTACAATTGTTCAAGCTAGATAGAATTAAAGCCAAATGAAAACGAAAGACTACCTGCGGTGCTGCATTTCCCCTTATTTGATGATCTGTAAGCGACGTGGCTGGCTTTGTACGTCTCACTGTGATGTCCCAGACACCGAGAGAATTCCGTGTCGCAGAGGCACGCGGAACGTTTACATTCACCCTCAGCTTGTGTGCTATATGCACTCACAGCATCTGCGTACAATTACAATTCTAAGTAAACTGTATGCCAAAATGCTTTATTGCTCTAATGAAATAATTGTACGTTAGTGCTCCGCGCAATTCTAAAAGTAGCGGTGCAGCTATACAGGATAATTATCACAAAAACTAAAACAGATTTGTTACAGGTTTTCTTAGGTACAAAAAATCTATATAATATTCATATTTGCTGTTTACCATAAAGGTTACTAGCTGATTATTGAATATGTTCAGCATTAGGTAATGCCGTATCTGCATGTCGGTAGCTTCAGCTTTAATTAGTACTAAGCCAGAATAAAAAAAACATGTACTGGCCTTGGGCATGGAGTTGCCTGTCATTTGCGTAGCATCAATTCTTCGATTGTGCCTTGGTTCGAACCATTTTTCGTGCGCAGCTTCGAGTCTAAAACTGACGAATCGAAGGATTTTTCGTGCTGGTTTCGCTCCTGGTTCTTCCTTTTTTTTTTCGTGCCTGGTAACTCGTGCATTTTCGAGCCTAGTTTGTGCCATTTTCGAGCCTGATTCGTACCACTTTTGAGCCTGGTTTGCGCCATTTTCGAGCCTGGTTCGTGCTATTTTCGAGCCTGCTTAATGTATCTAGTTCGGGCCTGCTTCGTGCCATTTTCGAGCATAGTCCATGCTAGGCTCCGATGCAGCTGCCTTATTTCAGTTCCTTCGCCGAGGGATCCGAGGAGGGAACACGCGGCGAAGGAAATAAGGAGGCAGCATTGGAGGCTACTAGTAAGCTCATGGCTATTTCAAGCTTTTCTGATTCGAGGATGCACATTGGCCCAAATTGGTTGGAGCAGCAAACTGTAGAAAAAACAACTGCGCATTACTGTTCCAGCGTACCTTCATCTGCATAATTTAGGGCGTGAGTGGGTCATATCCCCTTGTATCAAAACATTTGGTAAAATTGTATAAAATATCAAACTTATAATTACAAACAGATGATACTTTAAGTATACTATACCCTGTCACTTTTTAATGGTTTTTCTTCACTACAACGGGATATATGGTAAGCTATTACAGTTTGCTTTTTCTAAGCATTGTGAGCTTTTTATAAAATTGAAAAAAATGCTGGTAACTTGTAACGTGAAGAAACGCATGCGGGGTGTGTTGTAATTGACCGTCAGGTGAAAAAGACTAGCGTAAGTAGCGAAGCCGCATAAAATCATCCTTTTCACTCATTTAGTTTTAACAGTGTATAGCCACATGACCGTAAATTATAAACTGTTGCATGTCTTCTCTTTAAAAAAAACACACACAAAGTTCTGTGCCTACAAAAACAATAGCGCCACATCTTCAATTTTATGTTGTGTACCCAAAATGTTGACATTACGCCGAGCCACTTCCAAGTGACCCTCAACACAAACTCAAATTTTGTGTAAGGTTTGAAACAGTATTATTGCAACAAAATCGCACAAAAATCTCTCTAGTAAATTTCAAGTATTGTCATGTAAACGTGGCAAGCATATTTCTTATGTTGCCGTGGCGGACAGGAATCAACAATGTGTTGTTGAAAAAGTTAATAGAAATTACTACGACAGCCGAGGATCCGGCACAATAATAGGCCTTTTGCAGCTGGAGGTCACATGGTACAAAATCCAAAACTTTGTAGAGCAAAATAATGCATTAAGACTAGACTGGTAAATGTAAACAAAGAACACCCACACTTTTCAAGTTAATTGTGTTTTGTTTTGGAATCTGGCACATTCTTTTGCTCTTCGATATTTTGGATTTTGTACCATGTGACCTCCAGCTGTAAAGAGCCTAGCTGTTAGTAAATAGAATAACCCCCTCCCCACTCTCGCCCCTCTTGTAAATAAGTAACTTATTTAAATATGTCTTACTTTATCTTACCGTTTCCGCATGCGGTCTTTCAGAAACTCTCTTCTTCTCTCCTTTGAAGGTTTTCGACGAATGTTCCCAGGTGTCAGTTTCCATGAATCAAACTAGTTTTATCTAATAAAGTCGTTAGGCTTGCTGAAACTGATCTAATGCAAAAAATCGCCAAGCTTTGCCGCGCAACATGTTTAACAGCCAATGCTCGAATGGACACAGTACGAAAGTGCTCAATAACAGCACGAACAGGGCTCGAAATATGTACGGTTTGGGCTCGAAATCGGCACAATTTGGGATCGAAAGAAATTCTTCTGGGGCTGGAAACTGGCACGATCTGGGCTTGAAAACGGCACCAGTTGAGCTCGAAACGTGCACGTTTTAGGCTCGAAAACGGACGATTTGGGCTCGAAGTTGGCACGCAAACACCCAAAGGCAGGGCTCGAAAGTACACAGGATTGGCACGAAAAACAGAGAGTTGACCACTATGGATACGTAAAATTTTGCTCTAACACTACAGAAAACATCATAAAATCGAAAAAAAAGCAGATAAAGTGCTTAAAATCAGAATACATGATATATGGCATAGGTGCACTTCACAGCTTACGTCGTCAGTTGTAATGCACTGATTCAAATTCTTATTAAAAATAGGCAAACTTTTATGAAATAGCCGAACCAGGTTTTCAAATTCAGTTTTGCCTGAATACAAAATACAACAAACAAAACAGAAATTAAGACAAAAGAGTACCTCGCACTTGCAGAGGAGCTATAACAGATAAACTTGAAAGTTGCCCCGATAATTATAACTGCGTTTAATTCCACACCAATAAAAGTACTGGCATCGGATTGGTAGGTTTATAGTGTATTTCCTTTAATCTGTGCAATTAAATCCTTTATAACTACGTGTGATATTAAAAAACCTTAACTGGCACGGTCATCCGGGAACGTCACAAAAACAAACACCGACCGACAACTTTTAACAATTTTTTGAGTTTCTCTGTAGACCAAAAATGTGAAAATGTTAACGAAAATGAAGACAGTGACTTGCAAATTTGCAATTTCCCTGAGAACGATGACCATCCTTTCCTTGAAAATGATTGAAATGATTCGCACTCTGACGTTCACGTTCTCTACAAAACTCAAAAATTGAGGTTTTCACGTTCTGTTCCTAAAGACGACGGCGGAAAAGTGTCCAGGTGGCTGCATTCCCACGTTCAGTGATTGTATTCTGTAACTTAGGGCACGTCCACACTAACGCGGATTCAAAAGTATGCGGATTCGTTTTACCGAAAATGCATTAATTGATCCGCGTCCACACTACCGTTTTCATAGCGTTTCCGACCGTCCGCATTAACACGCCTCGCTAAGTTTTAGTAGCTTGAGAAATTCACTTGTAAGAAGTTCACTTCTAATCTAGAACCGGGGACTTTCAATTGCTCTCGCAAAGTTTGCAACACATGTATGTTCATTAATTCTAAAACACACATTCAAGGACCCAAAGGATCGTACCAAGTAAATGACCATTTCGACTGCACAACCTCCAATATCATATATTTTATCACTTGTACTCTCTGCAACAAACTCTACATTGGAGAGTCAGGCCGTAAATTAGGTGACCGCTTTCGCGAACATTTACTTGATGTCAAAAACAAAGGATCAGACCTATCGAAACCCGTGGCTAAACATTTCAATCTTCCGGGCCATTCGCACGAACACATGGAAATTTGCAGAATTTACCTACACTTTGGGAACACTGAAACTCGAAAAAGGAAAGAACAGAGACCAATTTTCAAACTCGGTACCTTTTTGATGCTACTAATTTCAATCAGTGGCAAAACTTAACTTTTCGATCCGCATAAATTTATTACCAACTATCCCCACAATTCCCCAATCTGCTCCGATGAAGGGCTAACGCTCGAAACGTCAGCTGAACACCGTATCCCACAGGCGACAAATATACCATATCAACTTTTGTTGATCAATCCCATATTCAGCGTACCCGCCCACGCAGAAAAACAGTTTTTTTTCAAAACTAGTCTTCGAGTGTTTAGTAAAGATGGTCGAGACATTCTGAGATTTTTCTTACATTCTCACAGGGATCTCCTACATCTTGCATGTGTCCAATAAATTGATAAAACTTACCTTGTGTTTTGCTCTTTTTTTGCGAGCGATTTCTTGAATGCTCGATCGATCTACAGGCCGCACGGTCAGGTTTCTGTGGGTCTGGGAATGAGATTAGTTCGGAGATCGTCGGGAACCGTTGAAACAGAGACAAGGGAGGAAACTAATTTGACATCTCTTCCAATTTGGGGAAATACAGCTATAATAAATGTTTGCAAAAACTGTAGAATGACCAATCTTACTGCCAGGGAGTTTGTTTAACTGTACACAAAGAGACTTAAGTATCCTGGACTTCCTGGATTTCCTGGACTTGTGCAAAATAACCGAAAAAATCTGAAATCATAAATTTGTGTACTGAAGACTGAAGTATATCTATTAAATTCATTCACTGTCGGTTGAAGCATTCGCATTCGCGGTGGTATCGACTTTTGCCGCCGGCAATGTTTCAAATAAATTTAATGTTATTTGCTTGTAGCTCTGTACACGGTACAAAATCTTCATCATCAACCTCAGTTTAGTTTTGGAGTAGCCTGAAATGGAGGTAACAATTTTGCAACTGAAACAATGTTGAAATACAAGAATAAACACTATGCTTGAGCCCCGGGGCTTCAGTATAAAATACGAATCGGCAGTTTAAAATTTGAAATTTGAATTTGAGAATTTCCGCTTACCATTCAGCTATTTCAAAAAATGTTCCCCGGCTTTGCTCCTGAGTCGAGAAAAATTTCTGTTTGCTATTTTCAATCTTTTGTTTGAAATCCCACCATCAGATTTATTCAAACATTTCAAAGGCGAAACTGTGCAACGGTTGTTTATTTAACATTACCTCCTGCATGTGAGCGATCACTTACTTCCGTGTCGTTTTATGTGACATTATTTCCGTTCCTAGTGCTGAACAACAATCATTCTACGAAAGATTCGCGCGAGTTTCCTCCCTTGTCTCCTTTTCCCATTCTGGGAGCGTTCGGAGTTCGTTCGGAATCCGTCGGATCATCATACCCAGACCCCACAAAAACCAGAACGGGTGGACGCCTCTCGTACCCAACCCAACAAAAACCAGAACGCGCGGCCTGTCGATCGATCGAGCCTGGACTGAGAAATCGCAAAACAAGAGCACCACGCAAGGTAAATTTATAGTTTTATCAGTTTATTAGACACATGCTAGATGTAGGAGCTCCCTGTGCTTTCGTCGAGATATGTCCAGAAATGCATGAAATTGCAAATATTGCAAATATCACAGATATACTGCAGAAATAGCAGATATCGCAGATTTTGCAAATATCGCAGATACACTGCAGAAATCGCAGAAATCGCTGAATTATTCAAATAAGAAACTCAGAACCCTCATCGCAGAAGTCGCAGATATTGCAAATATTGCAGATAGACTGCAGAAATCGCAGATATCGCAGAATTGTTCAAATGAGACTTAAAACCCCCATTGCAGAAATTTTAGATATTGCAGATATTGCAATTATCGCAGATAGAATGCAGACATCGCAGATATCGCAGAATTATTCAAATAAGAAACTCAAACCCCCATCGCAGAAATCGCAAATATTGCAAATATCGCAGATATCGCAGATATTGCAAATATTGCAGATAGACAGCAGAAATCACAGATATTGCAGAATTATTTAAATAGGAAACTCTGCATAACTCCCAGATATCGCAGATATTGCAAATATTGCAGATAGACTGCAGAAATCGCAGATATCGCAGAATTAGTTAAATGAGAGACTAAGAAGCATCGCAGATATTGCAAATATCACAGATAGACTGCAGAAATTGCAGAATTATTCAAATCAGAAACTCAGAACCCCCATCGCAGATATTGCAAATATCACAGATAGACTGCAGAAATCGCAGATATCGCAGAATTATTCAAATCAGAAACTAAGAACCCTCATCGCAGAAATCGCAGATATTACAAATATCGCAGATATTACAGATATCGCAGATAGACTGCAGAAATCGCAGAATTATTCAAATCAGAGACTAAGAAATGGCAGATATTGCAAATATCGCAGATAGACTACAGAAATTGCAGATATCGCAGAATTATTCAAATGAGAAACTCGGAACCACCATCGCAAAAATCGCAGATATTGCAAATATCGCAGATATCGCCGTCTTTTAGTTGCCGCATGTTATGTTGTCACAAGTTAAGTTTACCGGCCAAAATAAATATTTTTTTTCGCCAATTATCAAGTTTCGAGGTGGAGAAAAATCTGGTTACGCCGATTTTTGTCACGCCTTTACTCGTCACGCTGTTACATCGATTTCAATTTGTTTCAAGCCAGTGAGAAGAAGCCCTAGCCTAAAACTAAACGGGATTACCTCCGGTTCTTATCAACTGTATCAAGTACGAAACGTAAACAAAACCTATCTAAATCTGTTGTATGGGGGAGTGCTGATTTCAACCAACGAGACTTATTTAATATTTAAGTTATAAATGTAAACCTCGGTGTGTCTATTGCTCTTGAAACCTTTGTTAAACGATTGAATGAAAGTTATAGCTTCTGTTACAGCAAACTTCAAAGAACAGCGTTATTAGGTTCCATAAATAAAGTTTTTATTTATTGTTCAAGGAGGTTAAAATCTGAGGCAGGAGGGCGGGTTTTAAGTTTATAAAGAAAAAAAACGTTCGGTTTATGTTATTTACACTCATTAACAAACAGGCACTCACACTTATCAAAAGTCTGCTAATGAAGCCATTAATGCAGTTGTAGAGAAACTTTCAATATCTGCGATATCTGCGATATTTGCGATATTTGCAATGGGGTTTCCTAATCTGCGATATTTTCAATGGGGTTTTCAATATCTGCGATAACTGCGATATTTGCAATGGGGGTTTGAATATCTGGGACATCTGCGATATTTGCAATATCTGCGATATCTGCGATATTTGCAATGGGGTTTCTTCCAGTCTGAACTTCTTCAGTCATGTAAGTTAGACATTTGCAATTTCTGCGATACTGGTTTGCGATATTTGCAATATCGGCGAAATCTTCGATATCTGCGACGGTGAAAGAAATTCTGCGATATCTGCAATAATTGCAATTGCATGCATTTCTGGACATAAGTGCTTCTCGCCCTTGCTAGCCGTGTGTTCAATCGTCGATATGAGGTCCTACAAAAAGCTATACCCCGCATAAAAATCGTTCTCCTTCTATGGCAGAGCAATAAAAGATTGAAAAGAGCGAGATTTGACTCCAAACAAGCGATTAAAAATAGAAACATTATTTGTTTCATCATGTTTGTTTTGGATTTTGGTTTTGGCGCGAAAGCCTGTTATTCAACCACGTGGTACAGCTGACGTCATCGTTTCCATTTTTATGGAAGGGGGGAAGAGTGCCCATGGCCCATAACTCTAAAGCTATTAATGATAATGGAATGAAATTTGGTAGGGTAGTAGAGAATCGCAAACTAATTAATTTGGAGTAAATTAATTGGCTTGTGACGTCATCATTACGTCACAATGACGTCATAACAGTCAAAATTTTCAATTTTTACAAGAATCTTAATAATCAAAGTTGAAATGTTGGGAGACGTTTCTGACTTAAAAAGTCGACGAATAAACGGTACACAATGAAAAAAAAACTTTCTTTTTAATATAAATAACAGTATACGTTTTCCCCTCTC
>JAOBRH010063348.1:0-12084 GCA_027575125.1 Umimayanthus parasiticus | reverse complement strand
TAGGATGGCAGTTCTGAAGTTTTTTGTTTGAATCAATCAGATGTCAATAAAAAGAAGCAATAAAAAGATTGAGTAATGTCTGTGTATGTTAGAATTAATATTCTATGCAGTTTAACATTATTGGACATGTTGCTTAAATGCTGGGACATGTAATTTTTTCCTGGGACAACCAAAATGCTAGCCTTGTTTGTCCTTGGGCAACCATCTGAAAAAGCTTAGCTTCGAGCCCTGCCCCTGGTCAAAAATTAACCTAAAAAACACCAATAAGCCGGAGTTTGTTAAAGAAACGTCTTCAAAAGAGCTGTACCCATGATAACTCGAAGTTTTATACCCTAACAAATACCAGTTTTATTATTATAAACAGATTTCACTTGAACAACCCCTAAATCGCCAATTACAACCCCTAAAAAATATGACGATCATCCCTATCATCCGAATGTAAGGAGTACCCCCCTCCCTGGGATTTTCAGCCTTGATGGAATAAATTCATCAGCCACAGAATGTCCTCAATAAGACATCATTCATGGCTTCCACCAATTCTCAATAAACAATTGAAGCAAAAGGAGAAGATGTACTTGCTTCATTTAACAACTTTGTTTACTAAAACAAGCCTTTCTTTGACTGTTTCCTACTTTGTCTACATTGAAACTGGAACCACAGATGCTTTTCTATAATTTTGCCTTATATAAAATGTTAAAAACCCAACAATTTGTCAGAAAAGTTGTACACATCAACAGGGCTACTGTATAAACACTAGTATTGCCTGTGGGTGGAAGACTTGAACTTGGGACCACCAGGTTATGAGCCAAACGCTTTAAGCCTTTCAGCCACATTGCCTCCTTCTCCAAGAAACCCAGCTCACAGCAGCTGTTTTCTTCTGGGTGTTAGGTTGTTTGGGGAAGGAAGGAATGAGGTTCAAATTTACACCCTCCCCCCCCATGGGCTTAAAAATTTTGTACCCCCCCAAAATTCCTAATTTTATATACTGGACTCGCCTTGTGATTGCAAAATACAACTGAAAAAAAATATATCAGAGTTTGACTGTGCCCCAAAATGTTTTCTGGTGTTTTTTAACTCACAAAATCCCTTTATATCAAAATTTCTTACACAAATAAATCATCAGAAAAATAGAGTAAATAAAATTGAGGCTTCTAGGCTCCATCCCCACATAGTCCTAGAATAAATCAAAGCGAATTACAAATATCAATAAATGGGTGTCTGCATGCTGCAAATATTGAAATTAATAAATTTGCTAAGAAAAGCAAATAGTTTGGAGCAGCACTGAATTTGAAAGCTGAAATGAAAACGAAACAAAGTGGCTTGGTCATGGAATCAGAGACAGAGTGGATAAGAAGTGACACTGTACATCGGTTGCAGTCTGAGCATTATCCAAAGAACAGAAAGAGAAAAATAACTTGAAGTCAAACAGTCATGTTTCTATGGGAATAAATAATTTGCAATTCTGTCAGAACACCTGCAAGCACAACTTCCTGCATAGACTGAGTCACTGACGTCACGAATATTGCCTTCCCGACTTCCAGGAATCGGCAAAGAAGTGCATAAAAAATTGGTCTCGTGATTTCTTTGGTAATTTGGGAAATCTCCCATTTCTATGTTCTGTTCTTTCAAAGTAAAATGCAACTCACTTTCTGTGCCCAACCGTTCGAGTGTTCAGATTGTTCGGTTCGTCTTGCAATGGAATGTTCAGCTCCTTTCGCTGTGATTTATCTTCCTTATCGACTTCTGCACAAAACAAGAAAAAAGCATACAAATAAGTGTTGCAAATTGAATCGCTAAATCTACACGGCTTCATACACAGCTCGAACAAGTCCACTGAACATCACTTAGAACTACTGTTTCAGTAACGATACATATAATGATTTATATTTTTGATTATTTTAATATACAAATAATAGAACCGGATTTAATTTGATGATTTGATCTATCAAATAGTGAAATACCTTCATCGGCATTACAGCCAACTTGGACTTGCCCAACGCAGAACATCTTAAAGTCGAAGCCCTTCATTTTTGTCGCATCTGCCACACTGTCCTTATTTCTTTCCTCGATATCGACGCATTTAATGCATCCTAGCTCTTCCAGTGCTGTCCTGATTTCAAGTATCGTAGGAGCACTTCCTGATCTGGACTTAGTTGAGTTCAAAAACTTCGAGGGTACTTCTAGGAGAAATTTGCTTTTGGAGGCGATTTCGCGCTTGTTAATCTTCTCTGTGTCTGTCTTGACGCCACTGCAACAATTAGTTTCACCAATATCGACGAGAAAACACGATTTGTTCTTGAAGTTAGATTCGTCCGTCGAATTCAGAGCTTCGGCGTCAATTTCCTTCCCGTTTGCCTGGCTCATCTTCGCGCTCGAAGCCGAACTTGAAGTTTTCAAAACATATACTTGAGCTACTTTGAGCAGCCAGATTGCGTATAGAAATGACGTTTTAGGGTAAAAGGAAGTAAGATAGTAAGCGACGAGGAACTGAACGGCCACTTCCAGGGGAACAACGCTTACGTGGGAAGGACCACGCTCGACACTGTGACCGTCCACCTTTCCGGAAGCCATCTTGGAACTATGAATGAGTCGCGTGATCCCTGCATACGATATATATTCATGATCACATGTCAGATGACGTAATTCGGTCTCGGGGCTTCCCCCCCCTCCCCCCCTCAACCGGCCAATCGCGATCGATCCAGCACTGCATCGTAAGGGAATTTTCCCGCTCTCCAGAAACTTCACGCCAGGAAGAATCGTAACTCGGCCCGTACTTTGCCGTAAGATTAGTATTTGTTTTTAAATTTACTGAAACAACGTCTGCTCAGTGGAAGGGTAACAGGTTTCAATACCTTATTGATCAAAATCGTCTGCTTCTTAGTTGTGAACGCAGAAAAATAGTTTTCATTTTCAGTTGTTTAGTACATATCGTATACTATGCAACAAACAGAGGCTAACACTGTAAGAAACACAAATCTATATAAGTTATAAATATTTACAACATTTCATATTGTTTCACATTAGCAGCGGGAATGCCGAGCAAAGGAGAATCAGGTGCAAGTTCGGCTTTGCCCAGCAAAGGACATGTACAATTTCAGTGGTTTGAATTAGCCGAAGAATTTAGTGAATATTAATCACTGCACCTTGCAGTGTGTTTTAAAAAGAAACCAGAAACATATTGGGTTCCACTTTGGTACCCAGACTGACCGACACGTAACGTAACAGGTCATATACAAAGCAATTGATCCTATGCTTATCAAAATACCTCGTGGCTTCATCGGGTTAGAGCGCTCGCCTCGCGAGCACTAGGACCCCACCCAAAGATTTTTTTTTTCAGAGTTTACTTTCGTTTTCTTAGTTGTGATCGCAGAAAAAATAGTTTTCATTTTCAGTTGTTTAGTACATATCGTATACTATACAACAAACAGAGGCTTACACTGTAAGAAACACAAATCTATATAAGTTATATAAATATTTACAACATTTCACATTATTTCACATTTTTATTGTTAAACAGAAAAGCAGCGGGAATGCCGAGCAAAGGAGAATCAGGTGCAAAGAACACGTACAACTTCAGTGGTTTGAATTAGCCGACGAATCTATTGAATATTGATCACTGCACCTTGCGGTGTGTTTTAAAAAGAAAGAATCATCGGAGCGGGCAAAAACCATATTGGGTTCCACTTTGGTACCCGGACTCCCACGCGTGAAGTAACATGTCATATACAAAGCAATTGATCCTACGTTTGGCCCCCCACGTTTATCAAAATACCTCGTGGCTTACTGGTTAGAGTGCTTACCTCGCGAACACTAGGACCCGAGTTCGACTCCACCGTGGACCATTAAAAAAAATGTTTTCAGAGTTTACTTTCGTATCGCATGCGCAACAGACCAACGCTGACCACTGTAATAAGACGCGTGGGCGAATTTAATACAAGTTTAATAGCACGCCTCAAATTACCGAAAAAAATCGATTATAACAAGATCGCGACACGAAAAAAAACTCGTCTCGAATCCTCAACTCGGCCACCTTGCTACATGCCTCAAATTTTGGCATTCTATTCCTCTCTCGTAACATTAAAGTTTTCATTTCGTAACTTTTTTAAAACTAGAGTGTTATTAAAGATATTTAACGCCGAATTTCCATACAAACGCTCCTATTTCGAGCCACTTTGCCTTTCCGCCAGAATGGCGGGCGAAAACCGTGACAAGGCCCAGGTTCCGTGAAAGACAAATGTTGTTCAAGGTTTCTAGAACTGCGAAAAGTGTCTCAAAAGTGGACAAGCACTGGTCAATTTAACTTTGCACCCTCTTGTATTTTCTGAAGCTGCCTGTATTCCTCTACCAACCCCCAGCCAAGCTCAGCCAATTTCAACCTCCCCTCTCAAATAAGCCCCAAGCAAAAAGTGAACATAAGTGGCAGGTCAAAATCCATGTTAAGGAATGCATTCTCGAGATCTCAAACCTCATTCATGCAGACACCGAAGAGACAAAAAGAAGTGTTCGTATTAAGTTTCACACATAATAAGATAATTCAGTCCTAAAAACCTCTCAGAAGCAAAATTACTTCCTGCGCCAATGAGCTGCAACATCAACTCATCTCAACTGCCAGATTCCAGCGTTTTTAGGCATACCATGAACTGGCGAGGAAAGCAGAGTGGAGTAGGAAGCGCAGACGGAAGGAATGTTCCGTTACAGTGCTGGTATAATATAGGCAAAGAAATGAAAACGGAAGGAGCTTTCTGTTCCATTGAAGATAAAGAAACGGAGACTGAAGTTGCTTTATGTTCCGATTTAGGTAAAGTAACGGAGACGGAAAGAAGCGTTCCGTTTATGTAGGTAAAGAAACGGAGACGGAAAGGCGTTCCGTTCCACTGAGTGAAGGCTAAGAAACGGAGACTGAAATAGCGTTCCGTTTCAAAATAGGTTAAGAAACGGAGACGGAAAGAGCATTCCGTTCCAATGAAGGTTAAGAAACGGAGACGGAAGTAGCGTTCCCTTCCAGTGAAGGTAAAGATACGGAGACGGAAGAAGCGTTCCGTTCCAATATAGGTGAAGAAAAGGAAACGGAAGTAGCGTATCATTCCAATGAAGGTTAAGAAACGGAGTATGAAGTAGCGTTCCGTTCCGTTTCAATGTAGGTAAAGGCAACGGAGACGGAAGAAGCGTTCCGTTCCAATATAGATAAAGAAAAGGAAACGGAAGTAGCATATCATATCGTTCCAATGAAGGTTAAGAAACCGAGTATGAAGTAGCGTTCCGTTCCGTTCCAATGTAGGTAAAGAAATGGAGACGGAAGAAGTGTTCGGTTCCAATATAGGTAAAGAAGCGGAAACTAAAGGAACCTTCCGTTCCAATATAGGTAAAAAAACGGAGACGGAAATAGCGTTCCGTTCCAATGAAGGTAAAGAAACGGAGACGGAAGTAACGTTCCGTTCTAATTTAGGCAAAGTAACGGAGACGGGAGAAGCGTTCCGTTGCAATGTAGGTAAAGAAACGGAGATGAAAAGACGGGCGTTCGATTCCAATGTCGGTAAAGAAATGAAGACTAAAGAAGCCTTCTGTTCCAATATAGGTAGAAAACAGAAGACAGAAGAAGCGTTCCATTCCGATGAAGATAAAGAAACGGAGACGAAAGGAGTTCCGTTCCAATGAAGGTTAAGAAATGGAGATTGAAGTAGCGTTATGAAGGTTAAGAAACAGAGAAGAAAAGAGCGTTCCGTTCCAATGAAGGTTAAGAAATGGAGACGGGAGCACAAACAAAACTGGAGATAGTTTTTCAACTATTCACCTCGATTTCCGAGGCGATCATCTTGGCGGCCATTTTGAATTTTTTTATGACATTAGAAAAGATCTTCATTGGCTCAAAATTAGTTGAAGACTGTTGGAATGGACTTTATTTACACTCTTTTTTTATAAGAATGATGAGAGGGCCGGAGGGGGTGACTGGGGGGTTGGAAAGAAAGCTGTTTTAAGAAAATCATGTGACCCCTTTTAGCAAACAAAAACTTGATCGTGATCCCCCGTGTCTCTGCCTAATTAAACTTCAGAAATTCCTTGAACAGTTGACCCCACTCCCTCTCACCCTAACACTATAGCTATCACTTTTAATTTTTGCTGACCCCCAGCTGGTTCATGTTATAGTCTAGTAGAGTCTTTTTAGTCAATCCGTTTCCATGTGAAAGAAATAGATTAAAACAACCAAAAAACCCCGATTTTTTTGTATTAAAATTTGCGAAGAATTCGCATTAGCTATGTATTTTATATCGCGTGATATCAGAGGGTGTTAGTCAATCAGTTTTCATGGAAACGGAACAGATGAAATACAATCAAAAAACCGATTTTTTCATATTTGCGAAAAATTCGCTTTTGGCATTTTTTATATCGCGTGACATCAGATGGTGACATATGTATTTACACATGATTGTTGAGACAGTTCTTTTTACAAAGATAAGGTTGATTATATTCTAAGCATCATTGCCGATGTCAAATTTTATAACTTTTATCTCTATTTTATTTCGACTAAAATCTTAAATCAATTTTTTATGACCAAACTTTGGGCAAACTTGGCAAAAGCGATATTTTACTGCTGTTCTGAAACTTCTGCGTTGCCTTTGAAAATAATCAAAATCTACCAAAATCCAAGTAAATGATTGTTGTATTTTTCTCTTGCCAAGTTTGGGTTTCACAGCTGTTACCTTTCTGAGAATGACAGTTAAGGCAACCACCTTAACGTCGGCCGGGTTTACCGAAATGTTCAGACGATGGATTATATATATATTTTTTAAATATATACCTTTGTTCACTGATCGGGTTAAACGCACACACCCACCGACCGCCTTATTATATTTCAAAATATTTACTTATATACCCAAATAAATGGCCCGCTGGATTAGTTTGATGCGTTACAGGCTTTGCAAACAAAGAAAGTTTTTTTGCACGTCAAATTGCCCACACCACACCGTTTACGATTTGACAGTGAACCGACATTATAAACTGAAAAAACAGAGAAGGTCAGACTTGATTATATCCGAGAGAGCGGAGTTTGGAAATGCTTTTGTTACCAAACATGGAAACATCCGGGCGACGACCTTCCAATACGTGATTGCTTGGTGACATACGCATACAAAAACACACCCACTGGATCTGTCGCCGGGCGGTTAATGTGGGTAAAAGGCACAACAGATTTCATTGGTCAAATTTGACAGCTATTCTTATTTTCATCCAATCACAGTGCCTGTAAGGTTGTTGCGATCCCACTAAAAAGTTTGTGAAAATATTGATTTGGTACGATCCACACAAACCCGGCCGCCGGCAAGAAGTGCAGACTGAAAAATGGCGGAGCAAGAAAGCCCAGAATTCGGGATTGGTGATTTTGTCCTAATGGACGAAGTCACCAAGAAGGCTTTCATGGATAACTTGAAGCTTCGATTTCAAAAAGAACGAATTTACACTTACATTGGTGAAGTTGTTGTGTCCATGAACCCATACAAGACTTTGAATATTTTTGGAGAGGATGTAATCCAGCAATACAAAATGAGAGAGATGTATGAAAGACCGCCGCATATTTTTGCCCTGGCAGATGCTGCTTACAGAACAATGAAGAGAAGATCAGAGGACACATGTATTGTCATTTCAGGTGAGGCACTATTCTTTAGAAACTTACTTGAAATTTTTAAATAGTTATAATGAAATGCATAATTGTGCGCTTGTCAGTGTGGAATTTTGCATATTTTGTGAAACGAAGCGTGCATCAAAATAATCTTCAATTTCTTCGCATAAAGTGATGGTATCAGATGCCTGTTTTACAAATTAAGCGTCGCTAAGTTTAATTTCTTCTTCTTTCTTCTTTCTGCTAAAATTCCCAGTCAACTGGTTATTTGATCGTTTTAAATTTGTTCATTCAATCCTTGAAATGTTTTATTATGTCAGTACATCACTACATGGTCAAGTCCTGGGTTTTAAGATATCAAACAAAGATAATGCAAATTAATAGAACATTAATAGAATGTTTTGAAATGGAATTTGAAGTTTGTTATTTTGTTGTTGTTTTAAAAGCTTTGCAGTGTTTGTGCTCTCAGTCTCGGCAAAAATTTCAGTTTCACAGCACCCGGATATATATATTATAATTATATATACACCACACCACTCCTGTACAAAATGCTGGCTTACATCTTCGGATTCTTTCCAAAATACTGTGCTAATGTGCTTTAGTTAAGTCAAATGAAATCTGTTAACCAGATACATACAACTACAATCATTTCAGTATTTGAACGAACCGTTTGCTATAAAATAGTAATACTCTTTGCTTTTATTTACAAACTTTGAAATCGACAATTACACAATACACGCGCCAATATTTGCCCAGTCTCTCAAATATCGAGAAACTTTCAATCATTCCCACCCTCTTCAGTGTCAAACAAATTTATTGAAGCAAGTCATTGTTTATTTGAACTTTTGGAGTCTCAGTAGAACAAGATGTCGCAATATTCGGAAGGGAAATGGCAAACGAACCAAATAAAATTTCTAATATTGTAGTCGTAAACTCGTATTCACCCTCTGCGGTTTTAGTAATTGTAATTGGTAATTGTCATTTAGTTGAATAACATTCCTCGGTTGCACCAATATGAACAATAGGCAATAATGGCAGTGGCGATTATTTAGAAGAAAGAAGTGTCATTTGGCAGGCGGGCAGAAGGAATTTTTAATATACAGGTCATATTAATTTGTATACATGTGTAATTGTTTTGTTTCGCTTTCTTCAGAATACTGTTATTAGATACTTTCAAAGGTAAATTTTCAATGCATGTATTGTATGTAAACTCTTATTTCAGCACTTTTATAATTTCCTTTTGTATTTTTCGACAATTTTTTTTCAAAACTTCAAATTTTGTCAAATTCAGCTTTTGTTTTTGAAATTTTGGCATTTTACTAAATTCTAATTCACTAATTGATTGTATCTAGTAATCTACTTGAATGCATAGGTGTGTCATGACAAAACATAAAATACTAAAATATAATTGAGAAAGCTCATAGTTGAATAAGCTCTAGTAGCTTTTAATGGGCTTTCTCGCCATTTATATAACTAACAATGATTTTGTGTGATTTGTATTTATTAATTAAAAATGTTAAATGGCATAATCAAATAAACCTGAAAAAAAATAATGTTACACATTTATTTTTTTTCAATTGTGAATGTTCGTTGCGCAATATACTCAGCAAAACAAAGTATGGCACCTATAGATTTCTAAGCAGTCATCATAGATAGCTCGTTGTGTGACTTGATTTGATCATGAGGTGTGGTCAGGGCCTGGTTGTGCTAATCCTTGCTTAACCTGATAGGTTTTATTTTAGAGTTAACCCAGGATTAGTATTGAACAGGTCTTGAACAACTGGGCCCAGGAGTTTAAAGAAAGATGAGTATGGTGGTCTAGCATTATCACCTCATTTTCTGTGTTCTGTAACGAAATCTGAGCCATTGATTGAAATCAATTATGGTAAATATATGTAACTCTATTTTCTGATTATTTTGTTTTGAATTCATTTTAAACTGCAATTTTATTCAAAATTTGAAAGACAGGTTAAATCTTAAATTAAAAGTTTTAGAAGCACTAACTTGGGTGTCAAAATTGATCTGGTTAATCAGGCGCGGATTTAGGGGAGGGGCTGGACAGGCCGCGGCCCTCCCTTTTACTGGAATATTTGTAAGAGATTGATAAGAAAATGACTGAAAGCCACACTGAAAAGTCGAATTCCGGTCCCCTCTTTCTAGAATTTGGCTTCCAACCCCCCTTTCTGAAATTTCTGGATCCACCCCTGTTAATTAACATCCATTGGACCTTAAGGGTTTCCCCCTCCCTCCATTCCTTAACATCTGCTATTGTTTTTGTGTTTTGAAAAGTATTTCTGATTTCTATTTTTTCCGATCACAATCAAAATTTGCCACAATTGAGTAGAACTCAATTCACAAGCAAATGAATATTTCAGTTTTTAGCTTTCCTGAGCTGGATAATAGATGCCTGGAGAGTCTCTAGCTTAAACCCCAGGTGGCATTTGATGGATACCCTGAGCCCAAATGCTTATGGTGACAAAAATTAATGTAATCAAAACAAATGTTTCAGTGAAATGAACAGTTTGATTTGTTGTTACAGTATACTCTGAAGTCCCAAATAACAGTATATGTACGATTATTTTTTTTTTAAATTCCATCCTATACAGCTTAATTCAGGTCTGTACGATTATTAATTTTTGACACTGATCATCCTATATGGTGCTTATTTGGGCCTGCATGATTATTAGAATCCAGCCTTTCGATCAGCAATTCTTTTGTCCTTTGAAAAGTCGCTGTTTTCAGAGCAAGAAATTGAAAATAACACTGATGAAATCGCAGAAAAACGAAGCCAATTTTGCTGATTCCTGATGGTTCTGTAGCTTTTTTTGTTTCCAGAGCCCACACGGTTTTTTTTGTTTTTACTATTTGTTGTGTACCATTTCTTACTTTTCCACACTATACTATTATTCTGTCCTATACTATTATCAATGACTTTTTGAGGTTCTTCCACCTTATACTATTATTTCACCCTATACTATTATTAATTTTTTTACATTTATCCACCCTATACCATTATTTTGCCTTATACTATTATTCAGGACTTCAGAGTAATAGTCAAAAACTCCATGTTTGTTCCTCTTGACTTAAAAAATCAATGCGGCAGATCCCGACCTCACACCCTGTCAGTACATGACTTTTGTTCAATTGCCATTGTTTCTCACAGTCGATTGGTTTATAACTAATCAATGTCAGGACAACAGAATAATAGACGTCAAATAGCTGCAACCCAGATTTTGTTATCTACAGTAAAAATAACTGAAATTCTACCTTTTTTCCTATTTTGTCTCAAACCCAATCAAAATGCTCAATTTCAATTGCTAAAATAAATGTGGTTGCAGACAAGTTCCCTTGTGCATACATTTTTTAATCTAACATGTTTTAAAGTCAATTTTCTGTTTTTTATTTAGGTGAGAGTGGTTCTGGAAAAACAGAAGCCTCCAAAATCATTATGAAGTATATTGCTGCTGTCACAAATGTGTTGCAACAAAAAGAAATTGAAAGGTATTGTGACACTACCTGCATGTACTAATTTGCAACCTATAAGGCCAAATAAAGAAATATTAGTTTCTCATCCCCACCTGCCTACTTTTTGCTCACCTGCTCCTAATATTTTTTTTAATTCTTTTTTTAATTAGTAACATTTTTGAAGAATTTTTTTTAAATATAGTGATTTAAAAAGTAAGTTTTACCCTAAAATATAGTCAGATAGCTACTAAAAATGGATACATGACCCGTGGATGCAGCACAGTACAACAAAATGTAATATGAAACCAGTCTGGAATTGTGTGACAGTTCATTCAGCTCACCATTCATATATACAGTGTATGTGCTAGTTTTTGTTCGGGGACAAAAGTAGTGAAATGTGGTTCGTCAGATCAGTTTTGAATGCTGCAAAGGCCTTGTCTGATGATGGTCTTGCACTCGATGAACAGTATCAGACAGCTCTCTGGTAACTCTGGGATCTCGACTATTGTTATATATATAGTAGCTGAAATACTATTGCTGCTTTCATGTGGCAATAGCTGACAATTAAGCTGAATCCTAGTTTGATGAAGGTTTGTTGTGTTTACTATAATTAAAATGTCACACAGATCTGATGAAACATCATGGATGCATGTGTACATACATGTACATGTATACCTCAATAAAAATTTTACACAAATTTACTTGTATGTACATGTATCTATATGTAGTTAAGGTTACTGTTCAGTTTGAGCG
The DNA here is from genome assembly GCA_027575125.1 of Umimayanthus parasiticus. Lineage (NCBI taxonomy): Eukaryota > Metazoa > Cnidaria > Anthozoa > Zoantharia > Parazoanthidae > Umimayanthus > Umimayanthus parasiticus. The sequence continues at coordinate 254 of JAOBRH010063348.1, read as the reverse complement.
GTGTTTTCGGTTAATAGAGCATATCTCTGTTATTTTGTGTCAAAACCCTAAAAACCTATACATCACTGAAAAGCTTATTAAATTCTCTAAATCACTGTTTTATTTTTATTTGGTAATTTAAAATATAAAATAAAGAGAATGAACGCCTTGTTTTCCGACCTTTGTTTTCCCTTTCCAGAGTTCCAAGTCAGACATGTTGCGTTTGATGGCACCAATTATTACATTTTCATATTTGACACTGTTTACAGTCCAAA
>JAOBRH010062237.1:0-12086 GCA_027575125.1 Umimayanthus parasiticus | reverse complement strand
AGCTGCTTGAATGCCAAAGCTTGATCTTTTATGTGCAACCATTTGGAAAATCTATTGGGGGGGGGGTTAATTTGTTACAATAAATAGCTTGGACGTCCGAGGGTTAAGAGATAATCATGCTTTACTAAAGAAACCTTGAGATGCCAAATGCAGGAGGCAGTAGATTGCTGTTGTATTAGAGTGCTTTCCATTAGCCGAGTCGTGACGACCATCCGGTCAGTTCTCGCATCTCGCATGTGTCCAGTAAAATGACAAAACTATTTCCATAAATTTACCTTTTATTCTGAGCGCTTTTCGCTCACGCTCTCTCGATCGACAAGTTTTGTGATCGATCTTGGTTTTATTGGCTTGGAAACGACCTGACTGGCCTGATTCCGAACGAAACGCATTTGGATTTCAAGGGCCTGCGAATGCTTCTCGTATACCTGGACCCACAAAACTTCGACCGCGCGGCTTGTCGATGGAGGAACAAGAGCAGCAACACAGCGTAAATTGATTGTATCGCAATTTCATGAAATTGCCACGATAAAGCAATCAATTTACGTTCAGCTCCACTAGACAGCACACAAAATATATCCCATCAGGTTTGTTTTGCTGGCGTAGTCCCGCTCCGTCACGTACAGTGATACCATATCGGGCATCAGGCATGTGGTTTGCGGGATACGAAAAACCATAAAACCCAGTGGGAAACCCGAACTCGCGAGACCACAATCCCCCGGGGTCTAGAGGTGCTCTGCGTGCATTGATATTGCTAATTATTGATTTACATTGGTTCGAAATTTGCTATTTATACATACGTTCTAAGCAATATCAAACAATAGAATAGAACCATAGCGTTAAACAACAAGCTATGACCTTGACATCCATTCTATTTATAGTTAAATTAATATTATTAACAGAATCTCGACTGCTAAATTATTCATACATCTTATTTAGTATATCTGATATCAAGATCGATTCGACATTTATCTCATAATAATTGTCAGAAAAAAGGCGACTAAGCCAGTAGTTGGAGCAGCCTCAGAGTTGCTCTGCACGTGCTATCACAGTACTCCTTTATTTTCCACAATCCTCAATATTGTACTGGAACCCAGTCCCTGCTGGTTCCGTGCCGCAGAAATATCCATTTCTGTCTAACTCGTTCATTCCATTCACTCAATCGGCGCCAGAAATTGCATTTTCCGATTGGAGACAAGCGAGATGTAAGAGCTCCGTGTGAGTTCTCAAATGCATAAACATACTCTCTTCTCTATGAGAACGTTGAGGCTAGAAAATCCAGAAATTTAAATAAGCTATTTTGCTATTTTTTTTAAAAAGGTTGAGGCTGGGGGTATGTACAGCAAATATTTTCAAAATGTATTTGCTAAAAAAGGGGCCTGTAAAATGCCCTATGCTCGTGTGACCGATCGCCTGAGGGCTGCTTTGAATGTGCACATACAAAGTGAACTAAAGGAACTTGGACATCTTCTACTATGGGTTGGCTTGATTGAATGAAAATGACAAATATAATAAAAAAGAACCTTTTAAAACTATTTGAGGTTGAAGTCCTCAAAATAATTAAGAAAATCCAGCCTCAACCCCAAATTGGACGTTCTTACAAAAAGAGAGTGTATCGGAACTTGTTTTAGGCCGCCTGGCCCTCCTAGTATGGGTTACAGCCGCTAAAATTCAGCTTGTTCCCGGAAACAAGAGCAAGAGGAAACTATATATGGCAGAAAAAAGATACACGCAGGCCTTGGTTTTGCATTTAAAACGATCAAAAAAAGTTATCGGTTCTTTCAGACCGGTTATATCCGATCGACCAATGGAAAGCGTCCTTTGTGTCATGTTGGTGTTTGTGGTTGTTTAACTCCGCTTGGTGACTTAGGACGACTGCCGTTCAAGGGGATGCAAGAATGGAGGGGTCTGCAGATGGAACCAGAGCGAATACAGTTTTGTGTGTTCTTGCAAGGCTCCATGGACTGGTCAAAGTTGTGACCACGTAAAAGGTATCTAACCAAATCAGTTTGGCTTTCCTAGGGCTCGTTATCGGATAGTCAGAAAGATCTTGATTCATGGCCGGAGTGGTTACTCTATCTACCCGATTCCAAAGGCCACGCTTGTCTTGTCCTGTCCTGTGCCAAGAACGCATGCTCAGACACTCGGCGATACGCGGAAGGGTGTCAATGTATGCATGCCTTTATCATTAATACTTTGTCGGTTCAAAGTAAAGTTGTCTCATCCTTTTACAGCAATAAAAACCAATCGGTTTATGTTAGAAAACATCGGAAAATCATGTGATACTCTCAGAGAACTGAAGAACCTTTCCCTTCGCATGTCGTTTGGTAACTGATCTCCCCTTACACTGCCAACTAATCAGGTGGGAATAGCGTAAACCAATTAAGATGACAAGTTCGCAAGAACAGGGGTTGTTTGAACACGCAAGTCTTTCTTCTTATTTTTTTTTCTTCTTCGACTGTGACAGGTAAAACACGTTATTTTGAAAATTTGATACTAAGCTACAAAGTGCTGTTAAGGCGCCTTTTTGGAACTGAAATTCGCCAGCGTTCATTTTTTGCCCTAAATTGAGTACGTTCAGTTGCAATTCCTTACTGAACCAAAAGCTGTCTTTGCTGATTAACTTTTACTAGATGGATCCGTGATGAAACATTGGTATTCTAACTAAATTAAATCAGCTGTAGCTTTATAAACCTTATATGACCCAAATGTAATTTTGTCTTGTCAAGAAAAAAAACATTTTTGGAGTTACTATCCTGTGCCTAATTAAAACTCAACTGATTGCTTTATGGTCTGTAAGTATCGATACAACACAACATAACATAGCATAACATAATACAACACAACACGACACAACACAGCACAGCACAGCACCTGACATTATTGAACATCACAGTCACAATATACAACACAACACACACTGTGCAACGCAACGCAACATAACATAACATAACATAACACAACACATTACAATACAACATTTAATCTGGTTAAAACCATGATGGTTCTGTATAACTTATCACAACTTGGTATTGGATTCCAGTTTCCACATTCGTGTTCACGCCGCTTGGAGCCTCGGGAAGAGAAGGACCAAGTGACACTTCCGGATACAAGCATACTGCTCTCGAACGTTCGGTACAGCTCTCGGATGGCGTCCAAAGATGGTCGGCTCCCGTCTCCGGTCTGTATGGTATTGAGGCTCGTGGAGCGCAAGGTGGGAACGGGCTTGGAGTGGTAGGGGGAGAGGGGGCTGTTGTCAGTGGAACACTTTATCTACGCAGAGGTACTTTGTTGTTCATTCTTGTTGGGCAGCAGGGCCAGACGGAAGGTGGAACGGCTGCGGGCAGTGGGGGAGGGGGTACGTTTGTGTTGGTAGGGAATGACACTGCATTGGTTGTGGCTGGAGGAGGGGGAGGTGGGGGAAGGAATACTGGGGCACCAGGTCAGCGAACCAACAACGGGAGTGTCAATGGCGGAGTGAAAGGTAGTGGAGGAAGCACTTGTATTGCCAGCTCATATTCTGGTGGGTGTAAAGCAGGAGCAGGAGCAGGTGTCTATGGCAACGGAACTTGTGCTGAACCTGGTAAAGGCGTGCTCTTTTGTCCTCAAGCAAAGCACTGCGAGCAAGGCGGAAAGGCGATTACAAGCGGGGGTCGCGGGGGGGAATCTGTAACAGCGACTATATGCGACGGAGGATTTGGGGGTGGTGGAGCGTGTCACGAGATGGACCCCGGCGCTGGGGGTGGCTTCTCAGGGGGAGGGGTGCACTGTGCGGGAAATAGGTGCACTGCCGGAGGCGGGGGCTCATTTGTACCGGTCGGTGAAAAGTGGGATGTGTCCGCTGGAGGTAATCGGGGTCACGGCAGCGTTGTGATTACATTTGTACCGTAACATGCCTCGATACACGTGATAGGCTGGGGTTGCGTGCTACTCAACTGTTATCAAATGGTTCTCATAAACAAATGAAAGAACCAAGTTATATTGTAGATGTCGTTTTATTTTCTTACAACCACTAAAGATAATACGGAAGCTGCACATGGAGTCGGGGGCGGGGGTATTACAAGATGATTATTACACTCTATCTGAACATACAAAGGCACGTGATTTTGAATTTATGGTGCTATCTAGCTAGTCTGAAATGAAATAGCATCAAGGTAGCTTAGCGGACGAGCAGCGTCCGACTCCTGGTAACCGCACTACGACAAAGCCGCGAGCTGACGCCCGGGGCTGATGAAGTAACAAACTCTTCATACGTACATGCGAGGCATTCGCAATGAAGTGCTAAGCTGATGGAATAATTTTCAAAAACATGCAAATAAATTTAAAGAAAATACATTTTGATATCCCGTCCCGTCACTATTATACAATTATCTGTCGGTTCAGATTTCGTAATTGGCATGCACGTATGAAATCTAAGCGCAGTATTTCAAGTACGAATTAGCTGAGCTGCTTGTGTCATACACGATGTCATTTTACTTTACAAAGTCCTTTAGTATCTCCACGGATCTGGCATTTTGCTGTTCAAGAAAAGGAGAGAATCAACCGTTGCTTTAGAAAAATTAGTTTGAAACTTAGGATAAAGTAAAAGCGTTCTTCTGAAGCATTCCCCGGGGCCGGGGGTACTCGACTTAAGTTTGGGTAGGGATGTGACGCCCGAGCGTTGAAACCCTGACCCTGTTTATGATAAAAAGCTCGTAAAAATCATGGAAAATTGATTCCCTATTTATGATGTTCAGGTCAAATTCCACTCCTTTTTCAGTTGTCAAAATGCGTGATTTTAGACCTTGTTTATAAAACATCTTCGTAAATCTTTGAATTTGAGACCCTGTTTATGAGAGGACGGTCAAAAAACCATACCCTGAAGGGCGGCACATCAGCTTATGTATGGGAGTACCCCCCTGGGCCCGGGAGAAGCATTCACCTAAAACGAAAAACATGTTGATCTCAACTGATTTGTTAAGTTTGACCATAGGAGATACCGGAATTATTGATCGATAAACATATGGTTTTGCTGGTCAGTTCTTCAATAATTAAATAACCGAGTAATGCACGAACTAAGGTCTCTGCCGTTATCAGTTTTGAAACATTCTTACACCCTTGAGTTTAACGAAGCGACAATAGGAAACGCGCGCAGTCAGTCTACGCGATCTGGGGTATTAACCAAAAATGTTACACGAACACATGAGAGGCAGGGAGATCAGTCGGAAACACATTGAAATCACATTGAAACAAGCACGTTCTGAAAGCTATGCAAATCAAGGTGTCTCAAAAAAGACATTATTTATTGCGTTTTCCGTTTCGTTCCAAAATGAGCACTCGTTGAGTTTAGCAAGCTGCACATTTGAATCCAATATTTTCGGGAACAAATACTCGTGTTCCATAGCTGGCGTGTTTTATCAGAAATTATTGCGCTTGAACAATAAATTATTTTGCCATACTTCCCTTGAAACATTTCAAAACAATTCCCTACCTTTTAGATTGTAAGAGTACGGAAATATGTATGCTGCGCTTTTTTGTTTGGTAGATATCTTAAAATTCTTATATTGTTTATTTTAAACGGAAACTCGTTCAACTAAGAGACGCATCGCTAGAAAAGTGAAGGGGGAGGTAGGTCATTTTGCTGATTTTGGACCCATTTTATGGGGTACAATGTAGCAAAATTTTGACAATACACATTTGTCCAGATACAGACAAACATTTATGTGCCCCAGTGACCACAAACAATAACTTCAAGTCGAGGTCAAGCTCCAAGTTTTCATACATTTGCTGTATTTTCGCCCCTCTGGCCTCGACTCAAAGTTTTTGTTTATGATCACAGGAGGGTAATATATGAAAGTGGTCTATATGTTCGGATTGTGACTATATATTGTACAAAAATATATAAACCTCTTGGACCAAATTAAAAAGAAATATTCACAAAGAAATTATAATAATTTAAACAAGTCGGTTGCGGTATAAATGACTTGTATTTTTATAAGAAAATATGTGGCCATTTTGCTAGACCGGGTCCAAAGAAGTGTACGCATTAAAGTGCCACTGATACAAAATTTTTTTGCCTTTTCTTATTGTTCTTGATGTGTATAACACATAATCACAACTCAAAGTTGCCAAAAGAGTTTTGAAGGTGTATTTTTTAGGTCATAGAGTGCGCGATTGTCAATGGCTAATGGACTGGGCACGAGTTTTGAGGATTGTAACGTAAGAAATTGTGTACTAGCTACTTCCGGGGACTGATAGCTGAACCGCTGCTATTCGTGCAGCTTGTATTTTCGTTGATTCCTGCCACGCAAAAAATTCCACAAACATAGTTTTCTTCTTTCTGTCAGCCATCTTCTCTGTCACAGCAGAAACGCTACACAACTTCTTACGTCACGGAGACCTGTCACGTGACCTTTTGACCGTGAGCAGCATTCGCCGCTCGAAGGTAGAAAATGCAACATTTAGAAGCGCAAAAAACACAACAAAAAATTTTTATGGTCAAAATCCTTTTTTCAGTAGTGTTTCATACTTTCTGAGGAGTACAAAAATGAGAAAAAAAAATTGTTTCAGTGGCATTTTAACAAGGTACTTGTAAATGGGGTTCCAATGTATTCTAGGGCTATTGGGAGGATAGAAGCAATCAAAGTCCCCACCCCTGGGCAAACATTGATAAGTGCATAACAAAATAGTGACATCTCACCAGACCAAGACTGTTTGAAATTCAGTTTGTTATTTTAATAAGAAATATATTGACACTATGGAATGTGTAATTTCCCTGCAACTATTTGCAGATTCTGCACATTAGTTTAGGCGAAAGTCAACCTTGTTTTCACACTGGCTTTCTGCTTAGTAAATCAGTAAGGTAATTTTTTAATGTTGTTCTGCATGAATATTTTTGCGGACATCTTCCCCATTCATGAATTCTTTTTCAAGTCCATTTGCCTTGTTTGATTTTTTTCCTACCTTCCCCTTCACTTTTCTAGTGGTGTATCCCTAAGTATATTGATAGCCGTGGTATTCAAAGTTGACAAGAAGATAAAAGCTTTTTGAAAGTCCATCACCTTGTATCATTATGCTAAATTATGGTGACTCAAAGGGACATCTTTCGTGAGCCACTGAAATAAGCTACAAGTAATGTGAAATACTTTGCAAAAATCACATGACATGTGACATCATTCTGACTGATTGGGAGTCTCACACAGAGACCTCTCACATAGTTTCACACTCAATAACTCGAGTCTTTTTACGCCCCTTGCAAGTGTAGAGTTATGGGTAGTTAACTGTATGTGTGTGTGTGTGGCTGGGGGTGGGGTTGGGTGGGGGATGGGAGGCAGCAGATTTATGAGGAACAAAGCTACATTGTCAATATTGACAGTAGCATAAGCTTCTAACAGTAGCTAACTAGTATCATGCTTATTTTTTCTGAGTATGCGACGATCTGTTACTTTGCATCAGTAATGACACACGTTTTGGTCTGTCGCATGATTCAGGGCAACAACAAAACATCCCCCCCCCAACCTCTTCCTGTGCGTAATCCCCACACGATCGAAAGACAAACAACAACACAAATAAAACAACCATTAGTTTTCTTAACAGTTTATTGGGTCAGGGTCCGGCTCATCGTACTCATCACATTTAACCACAAGTTCTTCGTTTCCTTCTTCAACAACCGAAAACTCTTGCTGGCCATTGATATCTGCTTCCTGCGTGTAGTCGGAAGAGCACTGGGCCCCATCGTTCACGGAATACCACTGGATCCGGGAGGGCTCAACTGGATCCACTTTGGGAATCTTTTTTTTCAAGTTCTTTGTTTGTTTCCAGTCTTTTTTGCGAACTACTGAAAGTACAAATGGGACGCTTTTTCTTACTACACCCGCAACGTATCTTGGTAGCTCCGGTACGTCTTCACGCTGATTCCAATCATGCCAGGTTTTAAAGAACCTCGTTTTCAATGCCACCATAAGCGAGAGCTTGCCGTTCACATCCTTTGCTCTCGTGTCTACATATGAAGACCACAGCCATTCGAAAAACAACACAACAAAGCTGAGACCAACTCCGGCCAGTATCAAGAAAAAGACCCCAGCCATCTCGGCGACACCCATCTGAACTCCGGAGTCGCCCACAGTTGTAACTTCTTTACTACAGTCACCGTGTGAGCGAAGCCATTTCTGCTCCAGCAGGTCAGTGAAACCTTTTTGTCGGAGTTCAAGAATTGCCATGCTTAGCTGCTTTGTGTAAGGGGAATCTTTAGGAAGTCCAAGTCCGTAACCGATCTTACCAAATAATTTCCCTACAGTTGTAAGTGTTCCACATTCCGAAGAGTGAACTGTGTACTCCAAAACCACTGAGTCCCAAATGAAGGCATACCCTCCTTTTTTGACCATCGCAATCCCATCTTGGCTGTTCTCAACTAGAGTATTATGATACTTCATATACTGCCACATGGTAACGAAGCTAGGTATTGGAGATGTCATAAAGAAGGACTGGGGTTGACTGTTCTTTACTGTCCCGTACGAAATCTCTTTCTGTTTGGCCAAGTCCTCAACACTGCTGATAGGCGAAATGAATCTGCGAATAGTAAGTACAGCGGCAAGGTTGGCGGTGTAAGTTGATAAAATAATGAGAATCGCAAACCACCACATCGCGACGGTGACCCGACCAGACGCGGACACCGGATGCAACGCATCTGTGCTCTGTCCGACGTAATATACCAAAGAGGACCATATTGCATTGGTTAAACGGAGCGCGTGTCTCCGTTTTAAATATTCCTTCGGAGCTTTATGAAAAGGCGTCTGAACCGACCGTCCATAAAATCCGTAGGGACTAAACGTACTGAAGAACCAAAGCAAGAATGCGACGCAAACGCTAGAAAACGCAATTAGAACCCACAAAGTATTTGAAAAAGGCTTGAAGAAGGAAAAATAATCTGCTTCGTCGGTTTTTGTGGTCTTCATAAGAATAGCTAGTCCTAGATCAATAAAAGGCTGTGTAAAATCAATCACATTTTGTCTTGCTGAGCTGATGGTGAATGAAGCGGCTGCCAAATCTGCTTTCCCGTTTATGAGCTCTCTGACCATACCATTCCACTCACCAGTCAACATATTCTGCGCACCAAACTGATCATCAGCAACTAAGTAGATTTTATAATCGAAACGTAGTTTTTCGCTCAGTTTCTTAAGCAAATCGATGCAGTATCCTTCATATTCATAATCTCCCTTGACATTTTTTCGTGCTATAAGAAACGGACTTTCCTCAATAGTTACAATAGTAAGCGTTTGATTGTTAAGTAAAAATGGGCTGTCAGAAGGTATAGTGATGCCGCCTGAAAGCCACACAACCTCTTTATTCTTGTCCATTATCAGACCACTTGCCGCGCTCCAGGTCGCCACTTTCGTGAATCCATAGGACCGAAGATTAACAATGTCAAACTTGTCAATTTGTGGAGAACCATTGGTAGTGAAAGTCAGGCGATTCATTACTCCAGACGTGTTGACGTTTAAGACATAGCTCAGCAGGGTCTTACCGTCCTGACTGTATGACGTTCCTTGACCAGGATCAGAACAGAATCCAAACTGCAAAGTTGAATTTGCCAAATCAAGTCCGTCGGTAAATAGATTGTGTAACGCGTTGGAAAAAGCGACAATCGAGTCAAAAGTATGTCCAATGGCAGCGGCGTTTTCTAATATGGACGCATCGTGCCCAGCGTCTGTCCAAAGCGTTTTAAAAACGTCAGCAAGTTGTCCGCCGCCAAACGAATGACGTATGCCAAGAACGCCTTGGAGATATGCGGGAACGGGCGCGTCAACGTTGTATATCCCGTCGAAAGAGAACGCTCCGTTGGTTACAATCCATACCCAGTCCTTAAGCATTCCAAGGTTTTGTGCTTGTTGTAATATTACATTAATATACGGGGCAATACAGTGTAGTAATACAATCCTTGCGCCACGGCCTCGAATATGAAGAAGCTGAGTGGTTGTATTTATTTTGGAAATGTTTTGGTAGCCTTGGAAACTTTCCACAGCTACAAGATCCCAGCGATTGTGTGAGGCAATGTCTTTAAATACCACCAGTCCGTTTAAGCCATAATCACTTCTTGATGTGAGAATAGCCATTCGAGTCCAACCGAAGTGAGTTACCAAATCCGCGAGCGCACGATTTTCTAGTGTGTCACTCACGCTCATGCGCACTAGGTAGGGGTATGTCGCTGCTGAGAAACTGAAAGAAGGGTCCGTAGCATAAGGAGCGATTTGGGGGATGCGAAACCCAGAGCACAGCGGTTGGACAGCTTTGACGGAGTCAGACGTCATCGGACCTACAATAGCAACCACCCCATTGTATATCTGCCAGTACGTCGCCTCTATATTGGCAAAAGCGTCAGTAAAGTCGGTGATGTTGATAATCGGGACGAGCTTTGTAGACTGTAAGATGGTTGTGTCATTGTTAATAAAATCAATCGCCAGTCGAAATGCCGCAAGCTCCAACGAGGAATTTTCCGGACAGAAAATACCTCCTATCTTTACTTGCCCGGGGACTCCTTCAACTTGCTTAAATGGTAACATAGCAAATAAAGCGATTAATGTCAATTGGCTTACAAATCTTGTCCTGGAGAAGCGCGAGACTGTTTCCATTTTGCTTGTTACTGAATGGTGAAACCCAAATGTCCAATCTCTACCATTTACGTAATATCGAAGGAATTTGATAAATGACAAGTAAGGCTCGAGTTTCAATATAGAGAAGCATCCAAGTATTCGTAGTCACTTTAGTTGTATTTTATACATCTGTACGCATCTTTATATAATCAATTGTGGCGTCAAGCCGATTACATTAAGGCGCGCGCGCCCCATCGAAATCGCAAATTATCGGCAAGTCTACGCAAGCGCAGAAAACTTCCGCATGGTCAGTGACAAAGTAGCCAGAATTTATGTTGTAAAAAATACTATTTAAAGTAGAAATTGCCGAGTTGTTCAATGACTATATAAGTGATGAACTTTTTCGCCTGATATTAAAATTGAAATATTGACTTCAAACAAAACGGCCGATTTTATCGGTCAGTAAACGGGAATGGGGTGGGTACTAAACAAAAGGCCCCGTATTCAACCGTTGGTGAACAACGCAACAATTTTTTTGATAAGGAACATTTCAAATATACTGAGCTAGAACTTGTTTTATGTACACTATTTTTACTTTATTAACTATTTCCAGCTCTCTCAGTCAGTCCTTGCCAAGATCACTGAGCTAGCTCTGAAATCAAAATGCTTTTAGCAGCATACATCCCTTGGTGATCTGAAAGTATTTGCAGAAGATACATGTATAGGATGAAGTACAAGGTCAGTTGAATTTGACATGTTGTGATTAACTTAATCGAAAAAATCTCATCAGTTCAGTATCACGTGTATTTTAAAAACTGATGCGTTTTGAATGTGCAACCTCTTTATTTCAGTTATGTTCACGTCCAGTCAAAACCTATGGTTATGTATGCCTATTTTAACGATTTGTCTTACAGTTTGATTTACAAAAGCACCACCACTATGTTCCTGATCTTAGGGCCGTAAATATAAATATAAATACCTGAATCAGCTAAGTACAACTTAATACGTTAAATATTATGAGCAGTTTCACGTCCAATGTAAGTTGCATCTTAGACAAGAACAGCTTAGCCTGCCAGGCGCGTAGCCAGCCAGTTTTTTCTGGTAAGCACGAGGGACCAGTTTGTCTGTCCCGTACCTTCATTTTCCGAAATGAAAGAAATTGGATGAAGAAAAGTCCTAGGGTTTCAGAAAAACCGGTAAGCCCGGGCTTACCTGGCTTGCGCCTGCCTGCGTAGCGGCTGTTTTGGGGGAATGAGAAAGATCCAATATGGCGGCCAGTTCGACCGCTGCTCGATCTCTACTAGTCCTGCTAGCTCTTCCCCCCAAAAACAGCCGCTACGCACGCTAGGAACAGTTTGACAGTTCGCTTCTAACGTAATCAGTCAAGTCTCAGCTCAGTCGCATCTTATTTTCTCTCGGTGTACAGTCATTCTTCGAATGCGAACAAATATTTCTGCGAGCTTTGTTTTCCTACAGGAAATTAACGATCAGGTACGTCTAACTAAATCAAAACAAGGACTT
>JAOBRH010060015.1:0-12098 GCA_027575125.1 Umimayanthus parasiticus | reverse complement strand
TTTTTATAATTTATACAATTCTAGAAAGAGGGGGCCCAAAATCCCTTAAATTGTCTTTTTTTTGTTTATTTCTGTCTTTTTATTATAAATCTTTTACAAACCACGGAGGGGGGGGGGAGCTGGGTCCTTCCCCTAAATCTGCCACTTTCCTTATTTTATATTGAGCAAATCTTTTTCTCGGAAAATAGATCTATAGTAAACAAAAAATTCAGGCATTCTATGGGTGAGTGTACTAAATGTTTTGAAATTCTGTTAAAAACAACACAATAAAAAATATCAGCAGTGCTAGGAATGCCAGGAATTCAATTGAATTAAACAATTATTATATTGAATAATTTACAGTCTGTGGTTTGCTGTACATGTGAAAGTTTGTATAGTTAAATAGTTGTTATTTTACTTAATTTTAATAATATATTCTTTAACGTGCAGTACATGTAATTGTCATCTGCTCAGTGACTTTGTTAACTGTCATCGATGTAAGTCAATCCAAGTTACTTAGATCTATTAAACCATAGATGTTGAATATAACTGGACAAACTCATACTAACTTCCATTCTCAATTCAACAATTTGTTGCCAAGGAAACCAGGCAAAAAAAGAAAATTAAAGAAGCTGTTTAAGGATATTACAAGATACTCATACATAAACTGTGCATAGCTACTGAGGTTTTGGAAGTCTGAATCATATAATTATAGTAACTTCAACAAGCTATAGTCAAATGTTTATAAGTGAACGCTATCTATTTTTTAGCTGTTTACTACTTGCTGTAAATATATTTTGAACACTCATAATTATATAATTTTTGTTGTGGTTTGAGTGATCGTCTGGGTTTGTAGTGTAGTCCTGAGAAGGACTGTTGTTGGTGTTGACTGACGTTTGGACAACCTGAGCGGAAGCCATCATCAGAGTAAAAGATTGTAAGTCTGTCACTAGTTTATATACCGATAACTAGGCGGCAGTTACGTATTGTTCAAAGTCAGTCGGTGTTTTTGTCAGCAAAGTGCTGTATGCTTTGTAAAAGTGGTCTTTTGTCACGTATAGTTCAAAGTCGTCATTCTAAATATAATTTTTATTAGATTTTCCAACATTTTCAAGCAGAAATTTTTTTCCTCCTCTGCAGGTCTGTTCAGATAGTTTTAAATTAAACCAAATCTCAAACAAGAAGTGCAGAAGCAATAATGTTCTCACTGAGTTCCCAGGATTGTTTTTCTGGTTGACATATGTTATAACTAACTAATTACTAACTTACCAATTCATTTTTGTTCAGTTAAAAGGAAAATAAATTATACATACTGTATGCTAATTCGTTTAAAAGTTCACTGCTTAAACTCATCTAGATGTTATTGTTTTAATTAGTGTGATGATTAGCTGGTGGGTTGTGACAGTTGGGGAGTAACTTATTTTATTCATTTGTAATGTGGGGACTGCACTTCTCCATGTGGCATGATAATCTAGGCAGGCCTGTTCTGGATTCTTTTTGAAACAGTCACATTGCTATGGAGATGAAATCAGTTAATGATCCTTTGCAGGGAAAAGGCACTTTTGTCTTTGTCAAAGGATTTCTATACATAGTTGATTTACATATTGTTTTTTCAGTTCTGTTTAGCTTTTCAAAGGGCATGAACTGAAGTACACAGATCAATTTATACTCAAATCTAGGAACTCAAGTAAGCAGTTGTCTGAGTTTGGCTCTGTTCAGTTGTTGAGCTGACAAGTTTGTACCTTGTGAGTGTATAGAAATGCTGAATTGTTTGTTATGTTTATTATTTATCATACAAAGATCTTTTTTCTGAATTAATTTATGTTACACCTGTGTGAACAATTGAATGCTGCAATTCCAGACTTTCTCTTCACTGATCTTGTGAGCTCACAGGGAGCTTTGACTTAGCAAGATTGCATCACAACTTAATTCTTTTAAATCTTTACTTAACTGGTGTAATATGAAGTTTGTCATATTATTTTATGTATAGTTAAATCTGACTGATGTTTTGTTAAATGTATACATATGAAATGACATTGTATGAAGATGAAATCATGCTAGAAATTTGAACTGATTCTACTTGTAATGTTGAAATCCTACTTAAACTTTTAAGTCAAGTGAATAATCTGTGCTGATGTGTGTGAGCCAGACCTCTTGGTCCTATATTTCTAGCTCTAATTTTAAATGTAAGTATTGATACCCATATTACATGTAAGTTTCTTATATATAGGTCAAGAATATTTTTCCATTTGACAAACATGTACATATTATATTATATTAAATTAAATTCATAACTCTGTTGCCAATGATAATTAATCTTATAGACAGTTCAACTACCACAAACAGATTCATAAATAAATACTAGGTTCATGGCTCAGTGATTATAAAGAATTAGAAAACATGCATTTGAAAAGCTGGATCATAACTGTTAAGCAACTGTTTTTCAAAACAACTCTGTTTTGTGAATGATGTTTTTGGTAACTTTTTGAGTAAAACAATATTTGTCTTTTCAGTGAACATTTACATGTACAAAACAACAAACAATGAACATTACTACAACAATTTTGTTTTGGGGAAGTATCGCTAACATGAATTTATAAGTATTGAATGGTGATTGCACTGTCTTGTAGCTGAGGAGTGATGTACATATCTATGTTATGTCGAGAAACAGATGTCATTTTTTGTCCCAACATACTCAGTATTACAAGTTTCAAATGCAGGCAGCAAATCTGTAGAGTTTTGCAGCATTTGTAAAATTTTATTGTAAAATTGTAGTAGGAAGGTGTCGGATTGGAAGCGTGCACACATGACTACAGAAGAAAGTCAGAAACAATAAATTCACTCAATTTTTACTTTTAATATATGCATATGGGAGGAGATGTTGGGTTTACTGATGGGGAGTGGGGTTAGCTTTTGATATTGAAGGGTATGTTATTAACTTTGTAGCTTTAATTTTGTAATATAGATAAATGTTCTGGACAGTATTAGAAAGATTGCTCTCTTGTAAGTGTACAGTTATGGAGTTTTATCTTCTTCCTATTTCTTAAAAAAGTGTCTTCAATCAATCAGACAGATCTTAGACAGATTGAAGGATTTTCTAGTTTATTATGTATGCATGCTTATGTGATAAAATTGTTTTAATTTGTGTAACAGAAATACATTTGATTTTTATGCTTCAGGATTGAACTACTTTTATATGAAATGTTGAATTAGTTTGTAAATAGTAACAGGGGTTGAGATTAGGCTTTTGGATGAGTAGTCATCTGGACACACAAATTAAAAATTTAGGGACTCAAACAAAAATATAGGGGCCAACTTATGGAATGATCCTTCAACAAGGTTATTGGCTGTTAAATGTATACATGTAAACTAAGTAACTATTTGGTAAATACATGTATTAATTTTACTAATTAATTTAAAAGAAACATGTAGAGTTAGATAGGAAGGTGTTGTTGCTCTGTTGAAGTGCACGCCAGGCTTCTCCAAAGTTTTCTGTATTTCTATAATTGTTGTTTTTTAATTCAAATGAAATGGAGGAGGGCAACCATGCAATGACTCACCCATGTGTAGTGGACATTTGACGAAATTGGATGATGATGAAGATTAATCTGAACAATCAGCAAGTTCAGAGAAATAACGAAACACTGATAGAAAAGAGCAACATAATTGTCTATGGTATTTTCTCATGTATAAGTTGACCCTTTAAGACCAAATTTGTAGCCTAAAAATTGAACCTTGACTAATACACGAATGAAAAAGAAAATACCAATCACTTCTTCTTTTATTATTCTTGTCCTTGATTCCTTCTATTTTGTTTTGTTTTGTATCATCAATCATGGGGGTGGACTTATACACGAGCTTTCAAAAATATCGATGTTTTTGGCTTGAAAAACGGGGGTTGAATTATATGCGAATTGACTTATACACGAGAAAATACAGTATTTACAGTTGACTGAGTGAAGCTTCAGTCTTGCATTATTTTTATAAAGTACCCACTTTTTTACAACACTGATGGCAAGTCTTCTGTTTGTTATTCTTTTACAAACCAGATACAAAGCCATAACATTTAATAAGTTTCAGGACTTCATGTTTTTGAACACTTTAACCCTTTCAGCCCAAGCCAAAATAAGTTGTTTGGTATTGAGAATAAAGTAAATGATCATACACAGAAACCTATCTAAAATGAAAAACAAAATTCTCCCAACCTGTTAACAAGGAAACTATGGAGACAGTTTAGGAAAATTCAGCAATACATCATATGGGCTGAAAGGGTTAAAGGCCTGTTCACACTAGAGATGCCAGCACAGACACAAGAGCTGGACACAGACAAACATGCAAGAAAAAGGAAATTTCCTTTTTCTTGCGTCTGCATTTATGTACACTTGTTTTCTTTATGCTCTGAAGTGCATCTGCATCTGCATTTGCATCTGTAGTGTGAACAGGCCTTGACAGCGTGCAAAATGTGATGCAGTTGTTTAGAAACCATATGTAAGTGGCAAGTTTGAAATGCCCTACAGGTGGTGTCAATTTTTTTTGTAGAACCTAAAACATGTTGTCTGCACCTGATTACTGAATGCTATTGACTTTGTATGCACAATATTTTAATATTTTGAAGTATTTCAGTGTTAGGTTGATTCAAGGTCAAATCTTGCAAAGTGCACAATAGTTTAAGGAGTACATTTTCCATAAACCTTCTTGCCAACTGGATGAGCATAAATTTTAGATTTCAGATTCTAGTTTCCCAGATCAAAGTCTACTTACCATTGGGACAGGGCAATTTAAGTACATGCATATATATGTACATCCCTGAACTATACAAAATTAATCTTTAGCTGTTTTGTGATTTCATATCTTGTAAATTATTTTTTATTAGTTGGTTAGATATAGCAGGGTCCCCTATACCCTTTCTGATAACAGTCACGTAAAATTATTTGGCCTTTTCACACATCACGGGAAATTCAAAACAAGATTTCATGTTCACGAAAAAGTCAAAATTTGAATTCATGTGGACGTAAAATGGATTTATGCCAAGAATCACGAATCACAAAAAAATAAAATTCTCAATCCTGTGTCACGGAAAAAGTTTAGGGGACCCTCATATAGGGTTGCCAGGTATGGTTTAATAGTGGTTCAAACCTGTCATGAATTTTGTCATAACATCAACAGTGTTTCGTTAAACACAAAATTAAGGTATGTTATTTAATATATGTCATTTTGATGTAATTATTTACTAAACATGACATATTCTCATTAACCCTGTCAGCCCAGGCCAAGTTATCAACACATGATCAATATCTTGTTTTAATTTCAGCCAAAAATATTTGTAATTTTGTTAAGAGAATTAATGAACTGATCACACTCCGCAGACTCTCTGAGATAATATATTACACATTTTCCTGCCAACTTGTTTGAAGGGAATTAAGTATGGAAATAAGTTGATAGAGTTTAGTGCTCAGCACATCAATAATAATTATCCTGTGAAGTAGGACATTTTCCTGCATGTGGGTGTTGAATTTGTCACTTTAATTAATACAGCAAACAAAGTTTAGTTTTACTGTAACTGGGGGCTGATCCTCAAAAATATCAGCTTGTCTCGGACCATCCTCAAGGTAGAAAAATTACTAGATAAATTGTATTTTATTTTAATAATAAATTATGATCAATATCAACTTTTAACGTTTGTTTATTAAACTCAAAAATGAATTGTCTTGCTTACTCTGGCACAGAACTTCTAGAAATTCCCTCAAATTTTCTAAAAATCTAGTTTTTCCTAATAATTTAACAACAAACATAATTGTTATAATTGTTGCAATTAATACATCTTTGTCATTGTGCCAGCAGGTGAAGCTGTGCATGAATCCAGCCGGGAGCTCCACACACCACACTCCAAAGAAACTGAGAACCATTCTCCCAAAGTGCCAGGCCATCAAGTGATGCCTGGAGTGTTTACTTGTGGGCCAAGAGGTGAGTGAAATTTTCAAAGTTTCCTTGCCTATTTTATTTGTTTTCTTTCATTATCTATACCTCAGGTCTGGTATATACATAATAAAAGACTAAAAATTTAATATTTTGAGTCCAACTATGAAGTTCTTATAGTGACTTTTGAAACACATTAAATTTGTTATTTTTAAAACTGAATGTTGCAACATAACAAGAAGACAGTTTTTGCTTTAGTTTTGTTGTCTTTTTGCAAATCTAAGAGTTTTGTTATTCAGAACACAGATATAGTTGAAAGCTTGGTTGCTTTATGAGCAGGTGAAGTTCATCAATGTTGTGGGTGTTATCACAGTAAACTGGTGTCTATAACCAGTGCTTGTTATCATTTTAAACCAGTTTAACAATGTAACCTGTGTTTGAGTCATGCAAAGATGTTTATCTCAAATTAGAGCTTGGCTTCCTGCAACTCTTAAACCATTAAAATGTCAGCTGTCACACAAGATGATGTTTGACTTGTCTAACTGTCAAAATGATGAAAACAGTACAGTGAATATAAAACAATCGGGTCTACTCCTGCTTTCCATGTTTACACTAAGCTCTCACAATCCACCTGCTCTTGTGCCATATTGGATCTGTCAGCCACAGTTAATCTGTACATGAAATGAAAATCTCACTTCATTGTGGATTCACAAATTGATCTAACAACTGTTTTGGTTGAGAAGGTTAAGATTTTGTGGGAAGCTCCAAAGTGGAAGTTGAGTGAATATAATATACGTTAAGGCAAGGTTAGTGTTAGACAAAGATTGTATCTAGTGTATAATGTTGTTGTGTGAATGTATGATCTTAATTGTCACTGATGAATAATTTGCTGGCAAGCAGAATGATCTGCCTCTGACTGTTTGGATCTTGGAAAAGATTCTAAATCAAATGTACTCTTTAGTTTACAGTAGAATCAGAACTACAGACTAGTAATTTTTTTCTGGAGCTTCTATAATCTACAGTTAAAATCTAATGTTAAATAAATTTGTTTTAAGGTCTGCTTTAGAACAGAAATATAAAGTTCAAGAACTCCCTAAATTAATTCATGGCTGCTGGCTTTGTAGAATCGTAAATTATTAATTGGATCACTAAACTTTTGTAGATTTCCATCCTATCAGTTGTTACAAGCCTTTCACTGCCTTTTCACTTCCCATACAAAATAGTAATTCGAAAATTTCATTTTCTCGCTTCTTGAGTTGAATGATAACAAAAGAGTCCTAGAGGCTGTTCTTGCTTCCTGTGAAAAGCTTGTTTATTTTTACCTGGAGTAAATGGCTGAGGCACACAAACTGAGTTTTATGTATTTGTGTATATGAACAAGCATTTTGAGATAGCTTGTGTCCATCACAAAATCAGAGAAAAAGAATTCATTAAAATGGTTGATATATTCACATATGTGTAGAGTTTAAGTGTATTTGTCAGTATTCTGATAAAAACATTCATTACACAGACATGTAAACTCACTGTAGCATGTAATATATAAGGTAATGGTTCCTTTGTAGCTATACACCCTATACACCATAGATGGTGTGTTTTTAATGATAGACAATTGCAATCTGATAAAATGCTGGGGATATGAATGCATTGTTGCCATACTGGAGCAGAAAGGTCGATCTAAGGTATACAGATGGCTTCAAATGCTCTCAAAAGATTTCGTTTTAGCAAAGGGCTGATCTGTCACATGTTTAGCTCATTTTTACACTGTTATCATTGCCAGTTGCCAAACATGTTTAGTTTTGTATTGAAACGCAAATTAAAATAAATATTCTAATGAAGACACAAACCTGGTAATAAAACACCTATTAGCTGTAATACTCATTTTATTCATCCAAACTGAAGGAAGCTTGCTGAAGTGGCCAAAATGTTATGCTAAACCAAAATCTTTTAACCAGAGTCAATTCCATTTTATCAACAATTTTAGCTATAATGTAGTAGCTAAAACAGGGCTCTCACTGATCCTTGAAAAGTCTTGTCTTGCTCTTTGCAAATATAAAACTTTGAAAAAATCTTACATCTACTAGAATTTCTGTTAGAGATCTTATAAAGTATTAAAATTAATATATCATCAAGTTGAGCCTTTTCCTGTGATCTGACATTTTATTTAAAAAGTTCACAATATAAAGCAATATATACCGTATTTCCTGGTATTTTATTTTTACATTTTGGTCAAAAATAGACATTAAATTTTCTAATTTGTGGCCTTAAAAAGTTTTTAAGTGTTCATAAGTTTGTTGAGCCATGAGGTGCAGGAACCTTGTACTAAAACTTATTATTTTTAAATACACTATAAAAACTAATTATAAGTCATCTTTTATGCATCCAGTAAAGAACATAGTGTTTGAAAGTTCAGAAGAACAACACACATTATTTTTGCATGGTGAATTTAATTTTATGTAGCTGTGGCTTTCGAACCAAGCCGTATTTCTTTAATTTAAGTTTTCCGTGCTCATTATTATTAAAACATGTGACTGTGTAGGTTGCACCCTTGCACTAATTGTATTGAGCATTTAATTTTAAAAATATTTTTGCGGACTAATTGTAAACACGTTTTTGTTTTGATTTAGTTTAATTCACAGTCAAGGTTGATTAGAAACCATCAGACCAAGCTGCCTCAAATTATATTATTTTATATCTACTTGTAAATCTTAAAGCATAGTCAAAATTTAAGAAATTGTCATGAGATGTTTTTAGAAACATTTTACTGAAAAAATTAACCAGTTCTGTTATTGCAGAAATGAATTAATCAGACATACACTGTAATATATGTTAAAATAAGTAAAAATTAATAAAACCATTCTTAAAGAGTAAAATAATCTATCCTTTTTAAACACCTTTAAGATGATTTTATTGAATAATTATGCCGTGCTTTTCAATCAGCCAGCAATATCACAAATTTTCTAACCAAAAGTTTTGCAGGCATTTTATTGGAGACCCTTTTGATTTCTGTCGGTGCACAGCATTTTAGTTAGACAGCAATGTAACTATTTTGAATTAAACCAAGTTGATGCAGATATATGAACAAAATATAGAGATGGTCCATTGGAAAGGCACAAGATAAAGATTGTTCTCCAAAAATGTGATACTCATGTCAAGTGTAAAATAATAGGGGTGTGAGAGTCGATAGCCATAGTGTCCAACCAACAGCTCTTCCAAAATCGGGGTACTTTTTATGGCGAAAGGTTAGCTTTGATCTTGGGGGAAGGGCTAGGGGCTTGGTCCAAAAGAACATTTCAAAGTGTGGAAGACCTGAAATGTCAATCAGTAGTGTACTCTATCTTGACAAAATAATATTTGTTTATCAAAAATCCTCAGTGAATGTTGTTGTCTGTGAAAAACACTTTTTTTTGTAGTTCAAAATTAATTTTTAAAATAAAACTTCCTTGGCTCTTTCAACATTCATGGGAAGAAATCTTCTAAATCAAAATTTTTCCCATCCAAACATGCATGCAACGGGATTTAAGATTTGCAAGCAAAATCTGGATAATCCAGGCTAAAACTGGGATGGTTGGAGATTTTGGACATTTCTGAAAATGCTTTCATTCGATCCATTCTAGGTACACCTTCAGAAGGCCCTATGTTGTCAGAGCACTTTCCTGCGGAGCATCCCCCACCCCATGTGCCTCACTACCTTCATGCAATGAAACCAGAGCCATATTTTGTACCAAGATCTGGAGCCATGGCAGTCCCCCCAACTCTGATAGCCTCAGGCAGAGAGGGACCTGAACCCCACCTTGTGCCAGCGTTTTACCCGTCCCACTTTCCACAACACATCAATGTAAGTACACCCCTGCCTGTCAGGAGGACTGTATTCTCTATACTGCTGTGTAAGCTAAATACAATATTAAAGTAATAGTTTCAACAGGGGAAATCATCTGTTTATGGCATGCTCAGCCTAGGGCTACAGATACACGTACACGTATATGGATTGTAATATCCATGTCGAGGTTAGCACAGTTGGTAAGATCTCTGACTGCCAACCAGAAGGTCACGGGTTCAATCCTCGGCCTGGTCGAGGGTTGAACTTTGGGCGACCTTCTTTCATCACACCCTCTGTGGACAGGGACGTTAAGCTGTTGGTCTAGTCTCTTGACGTTCTATCGGGGGACTTAAAAGAACCCAAACACTTGTCGATAAGAGTAGGCTAATGCTGGTGTTGTGGTCTGTCACCTCCACTACAAAGGGCCTGCTGTAATTGGGGAAACCTGTAGCAATGTCCCTCTCCCATCAGGGAAAAAGCTAAATAAATAAATAAATAAATAAATAAATAAATAAATAAATATATTTTCGAGTGCCAAAAGCATATTTTTACGAACAAGTATAGGATTCAAGTAAAACATTTTGGTTTTTACACAAGAAAATGCAATTCATATCTGCAAAGTCCCATGTAATTATATTTTATTATTAATATGAATAGTTTTATAATTATAGTAGATAAAGAAAAATAACTTGAAAAGTCTTCAGAAATCCTGGAAATTTTTTTAGAACATTTTCAAACTACCAATGAAGTCATTTTCTCCTTTTATGATGGAAGTGGAAGGGTTAACATGACTAACACAGCTGTGTTTGCTTGGTTTCAAAGATGATGGACCCCATTGAAATAGCCGAGACATGGAGGCAACGGCGGGCTGTAGAGCACCTACGGCAACAGCATGAGCGACACACACATTTGCGGCCAGAGGATGTTCCACACTCCCACCCTGGAGAACTTCCTCGGTATATTCATCCTGGAGGGGCTGAGCATTTCAGACCAAGAGAGTCACTACAGACATGGACGGAAGACACTAGAGATCACCTTCACTCGGGGAATAATGAAAATTTCAGACAGCAGTCTGAGTCTTCACGAACTAGGATTGAGGAGTTGAGAGATAGAGAGACAAGAAAACAGGTAAAGACATTCACATGTGCACACACAGTGAAAGCAATGTTGTTATGTGTATATCAGTGTTAGGCTGGAAGGGGGAAAAACACAGATGTTGAGCATTTGCTCACACCTGCCAGCTCTTGGGTTAGGTGTTTGACATTTTTTGACCAATATTTGTTGTCCAGTTTACCTAGGATGGAGATTTTGAACACAAAATTCAAGTGTCCCTCTTCTACTCTGTTTCCACCACTCCAGCTTACATGTAACAGAACATCAAATAACTTAGTGCAAATATGTTTGTATAATAATAATATAATTTATACAAGTCCAGAGTATAAAAACAAAATGGAATTAGATATAGTTGTTATGCAAAAATCAATTTTGTATATACTCCATAACTCATAATTATGTAATACTTGTATCAATAATAATAATAATAGTAATAATAATAAAACTACTAATAGTAATTATAATAATAATAATGTGATTATATTATTAACATTGATAGATTCATTAGAAACAAATTTATCCAGTTGGGTTAATAAGTTGTGTTTCTGGTAGAAAGTTTACTCAGTTTTTAAATGACTGCTTTTAACCTTTTACTGTCATACACTTAGGAAAAGGATATACAAGACTTACAGCCATCATCAGTTGAAAGGTTGGCTGAAAGCAAAGACAAGGAAAATGACTCAGCTGGGGATGAACGGAGATCAAGTCCTGGTCATGGGCACCGACCTGGTCTAGATCAGATGCCCGTAATCCAACGAGTGTATTATTACAATGACAACAAGCCGTCTTGTCCTGTGCATGGGCATGGAGCAACACCAACCAGCATTGAGGAGCGACCCAGGTCACTCTCCAGTGGCCCGGGATCCATAGAGCCTGGACACGGACCGAAACCTGATGGTCCTGAGGATCCGAGGATTTATGGTGCCAAGGCAGAACACCCTGATGGACTAGGAAGACTGTACGGGCGGATTCCTGACCACGCTGAGGAAATTGGGCGAATGTTTGGGAACAAACCTGAAGGACCAGAGGAGTTCAAGCGACTATATGGCCATAAACCTGAGGACCATGGCCGCATGTTCTTCCATCGACACCCAGATGTGCAGATGTTGCACCCTTATTTGATGCATCACTCACCGAGGGAGAGACCATTTCCTGGTCACCCTATGGATGAACAGCAGCAGGCCGAGGCAGTGAGGGAGAACCGTCGACAGGTAGAGTGTTTGTTTCAGACTGGGCTGTTTTGGAGTTCTGGGTCATGGGGAAGGCAGAGGGG
>JAOBRH010057794.1:0-12099 GCA_027575125.1 Umimayanthus parasiticus | reverse complement strand
ATGGGGTCGCATTTTCACAACTGGACTGACTATAATGGGGTTACATTTTTGGTAGAGTTACTAGAATGGGGTCGCAACTTTTCGGGATTTTTGGGATAAGAAAATTCTGGTAAGCAGGGATTTTTAAAAATATTTAACGGTCGGCTCACATTGAATTCCGTTCTTGAAATCAAAATGACATTAGCCCAAAAGTGACTAAGATGGGGTCTGTAGTTGGCCACAGAATAGACTATAATGGGGTGGGGCTTCTGAGAAGCCAGCGGCACATATCCAGCAAAACCTGATCCAAGTAGCCGCCCCCCCCCCCCGGGTTTTGTATAGAAGAGACTAGATTTAGAACTTGTGTTATCTATGCACCTGCAGGGTCATTCTGGGAAATTTAGAGGAGTTTCAGTTTCGGAGTTTATCCCGCAGTTAGCACGCACAAGAGAAAGTTTTCTTTGCTAGAAAATCCGAAGAGTGAATCTCTTCAAATAACACCTTTGAAGAGTCCCATGGGATCCATCACAAAATGAACGGTTAATAAAGACCTAATACTTTTTAACCCTTTCCCGCTCTGCCCGGGTGGCGTTTTTTTGTGCCCACTTTTAATAGTGCGACAGACTGAGAACTTACAAATAAATCAGATGACCAACATCAATTGTACAAACTTAACCCGGTGTCAATCTTACTCGATTAGTTCGCTGCCTTCAGATTGGCGGTATCCATTTTTACACAAATCTGTAAAAGCCTGGAGATACAAAAATAAATTGTTTCTGTTGATATTACCGAGAGTGGGGTGGACGAACAATTTCTGTGCAAATTTGTCTTGGTTAATCTCCGACAAAAAATTCTGTTTTTTTGTTTTCCGTACATTCTCTTTTAAAACCTGTCGGCATGGAATTATATTTTATTCCCCTGATTTAATCATGCATTTTTTACCACAACTTCTTTCACTCCGCCCCTCCCACTCGCCATCCATGCACGAGATAATGGTTGGTCCTTTAGGGGGGGGAGGGGGTAGCATTTTGTTTACAATTCTCAAACTGATAGTCAACCTTTCTAACTAAATTTCTTTACTTTCAAGTTAGGATGACCGGGGAGCGGATGGAGGGGGTGCCCAAACATCGAGAACTTTGATCAACCTCGTTCCCTGGTTGGGTCTGGTCACGTGGCACCCAGATTGTGGGTGGTGACAAATAAAATAAATGTGGCAGATGTGCTCAAGATTGATTCTTGTTCTTATTTAGCCTAGTGTAGAAAGGAAAAGATTATGTTTTCGTCAAAACAAACGCACAAATTCGATTATTTTATTTGTTACCTCCTAGAATCTGGGTGGCACGTGACTAGATCCAACCTTTCTCTCTGGGGATGAAATAGCCTGGGAACGAGGTTGAACTTTGATGATATCAGAAGTTTATAACCACCAGATCTTGTGACTTATTCTAGAATTTATTGGAAAACACACCTCTTTAACAACTTTGCGTCAAGGTATCACTTACAGGTGACTTGGCAACATGTTTGGTCATTTTATGACTTTTAAATATTTTTTTTCTCCAAATAATAACGAAATATTTGAAATAAATACTAATTTTTAATGTCTTTTAGTCAATTATGCGACATCTATTGGAATATTGCAATAAGTGCCTGTGCACTTGTTTGCCCAAAATGTTGCACTGTACAAAAATTTAAAGCATTTCCTGCTCAATTTGTATTTGAAAGTGTTGCAAATAAAGCATAAAATGATTAAGTACTACTGATAGCATTTAATGCAAGGCGTATAAATGAAATACCAAGATTTTAGTTTTCGAGCTAATGCGGAGTTTAAACAGTTTAAATTTATGCTGTGCATGCTAAAAACGATTTTTAAAAAATTACAATTATATTTAAACCAGTGCTTGTTTATCGATTTACAATTTTTTTTTCCGAATTAGAAACTTGTACAGACTTTCTGCTTCTAAGGTATTTTGTAACATAAACAAAATTTTGACAGTTATTACGTCAATAACACGTAACGATGACTTAGAAAACCGGTACAGTAGAAGTAGGTTTCTGTAAACATATACAGGTATACCATCTCTCCACAAAAATACGTTCACGTTTTAACTTCATAACAATTTTTCAAGTTATAGACAACAATTTACCAGGTCTGTTAAAGCAACACTGTCACACGATTTGCGTTTTTGTAGATTCCAAGTCCCCTGCTACTAAATCGAGCGAAGAAAATCCACTGATATACCTCGCGGTTTAGAAAGAAACACTCAACTCATACTAAACTTGAAAGGGATATTGGCAAGACATCTTAGCCAAATGGACCTCTTTAAGAAAGCGGTTTCTTCTATTTCTGTAGCTGTGACTGTACTGAGTTTGACTAAGCATCAACTTGTACGCTTTCGCGACAGTAGACTTCGAACAGCCCCTATTTTTCCTCTTGAGTTCGTCGATCGAGTGGTGGAAAAATATCGCAAGAGCCGGCACGCGAAATTTCAAGTTTCCGCGGCTGGAGGAACACAAGACTGCTGTACTGAGTCAATCGCAAGAGTTAAGCACTGCTTTTATAACACTTCTACAAGTTCACCATTGTATTTTCCTTTTCGTAAACAACCAATGGCTTTTCTAACAGTCGGTGCCATTTTGAACAGCAGTCCATATATATATCACAATCTCGAACATACCACTAATACTAACACTTATCCTATTTCTAACTATCAACAAAGAAACTATTGAAAATGTAAAGAAAAAAGAAAGACAAAAGAAGCTAAATATAGCAAAGATGAAAGCGTTGAAAAAGTACTGAACAATAAGTTTCTTGGACAAAATTTCAGACCTTTCTAAAAGACCACAAGCACAAAAAAGATTTTTGCAAGTTTATGACATTTTTAAGGCCTTTGAAAAAAAAACACAAAATGACAAACAAGACTTTTAGAGTTCCGCGGGAACCATGAATTGGCGCGGACCGTTGTACGAAAAAGAAATAGGCCAGAACTTTAGGCGAAGTACATTCCCGATTCCATCGTCTGATGAACTTTCACTGCCTTTGCACAGGACTGGAAATCAGCTAACGCACTTCCTCCACTGAAAACAAAGTAAGAGTTGAAGTTATCGGCTTGTAGTATAATAGTCCATTTCACAGTTCCTGAAAGGTAACCAAGCCTCTACATGAAATCGAGGTGAAGGTTGAGTTGGCACAGTTAAAGAAGTGGAATTAATTATCATAAGAAAGAAACTTATTAGCACGTCTATTATTTGCACTTCACTAACTATGCGACCTTCAACCTTCGTCTCGGTTTCATGTAGAAGCTTGGCTACCTTTCATGAACTGTGAAATGGACCATTATATAATATATATTAGGATAACAAATATAAAACTGTTTATCTCGAGATTCGAAGAAAGTCTTCATGATTAGATTTCTTGTTGTCATATTCGATCAAATCAGGTTTCCAAGAAATGCTCCACCCACGCTTCTCTTAGGTTAGGGTTAGAGTCAAGGTGGGGGTTAGGTTTATCTTTAATATCTCACCCACCCCTCCCTCAGGTTAGGGTTGGAGTCAAGGTTGTGGTTAGGCTTATCTTTAGGTTCATGGGAGGGGTGGGTGGGTGGTTGGTTTCTCGGAACCCGGAATTGATCGATCCGCAATGTTTATGCACAAATTAACTTTCATAATGTAGTTTTTATATACAACCACTTCTTCCTTCTATCTTCACTGACATGATTTATTCCAATTAATAGAATCCACAACTATAATAAGTCCGGTCAACTTTCTGGAGCAAGAACCTTCGATTGGTTATTTAACACTGATCAGATTCGTGGTAACAAAACTTCAAACGCAGACCACTGCATCTACTCGCCAGTTCAAATAAATATTATAAGTTGAATTTTTGGGTAAGAGCTACAACTGTTCTTCTTTCTTTGTCTAGTACTGGTGACTTAAGGTAAACGTTCACCTTGAGCGGTGTTTTCAATTTTCCGTATGTAACTTCGTTAAAGACTGGCTCACACTGGTGAGATATTCATAAGCACAAGCACAAGCACAAATGCGAGGCATACGCACGCGCATAAACGGCTTGGTTCGTGGATGACTTGCGTTTGTGCTTGTGCTTGTGCTTATCTCACCAGTGTGAACCAGGTTTAATACGCATCGGACACCTACAACCATTATATCATGGAAAGCTTATGAAATTGCCTAAATGATGGTGAAAACGGTTTGTTTAAAACTTTTTGTTTGTAAACGAATGCGAACTTCATAATTCAAACTAACCCTTTCCGGAAATTTTCTTCAAATTCGTGCAGAAAGTTAATGACACGTATAATTAAAAATCCCCAGCACGGAATAATGGTGCTGAAACTGACAAACTACCAATGGTGGAAACTGAGTGAAACTGACAGCCGCATTGACGTCTAGAAGTGAAAGACTTAGTTTGAATTATGATGCTCGCATTCGTTTACAAACAAAAATTTTCAAACAAATTTTTCACCATCATTTAGGGAATTTCATACGGTTTCCATGATATATCTATAGGTTGTGGGTGTCCGATGCGTATTAACGAGGTTACAAACGAAAAACTGAAAACACCGCTCAAGGTGAATGGCAACCTCGCCATATTTCTTGTACAACAATTCCCTAATTTCTCTTTCTTGATATATGTGTATGTATGTTATCTTCCCATGTTTCTGTGTTTTGTCATTATCTTGGGCTTCCAACTAACTTCAAATTACACTACAACGGTCTTCCAGCCTCACTTGCAATTTAGTTATTTCGGGAAGCCAGTACCGCCCACATACTTCATTAACTTTTAGTTCACTTTATATTTATATTCTTTATAAGAATTTGTAAGCTGTAAAATGCATGGATCAACAAACAGAAGCCTTGTTGTCGTTGCTGTTGTTGGTTTATTAGGTGACGCACAGCTGGGGTGTGTAACATTTGAGCAACAGTTTTCACAATAAAGAAGATTTATACTAAATATCGTTTTATTACAAATGGATTAAGTTTCGGCCAAGGCAAACGGACGAAACAAGTCACAACATTGTTAGCCCAACAATGTTGGGAGTTGTTGGCACTTGTTGCGTGGTGCATGCAAACAAGCGCAACAACTGTCAACATTTTGCCGGTTTTCTAAAGTTCTAGGCGATGCATTCTGGTACAGTAATCCTTGCAACACGCGTGCTCAGACATTTTCACGAGGCCAACATCGTTGTGATCCCATGCAAACGGGCGCAACATTGTTGCGCTTCGCTTCGCCGGTCACCGAGCAATAGAATTGTTGGGACTTGTTGCGCCAAAAGTTTGACCGGTTTTAAACTAAACGTAACAAGTGCCAACAATGCTGCTTGTTGTTGGCCAACAATGTTGTGTCCGTTCGCATGGGCTTTAAGGTATTTGGGGGTATAAATTTGGCATGTAGTATTTCTCATTTTGGGGGGTGTAGGGGGTTGTGTTATTGCTCCTTTCGCACCTTCCCGTCACTTTCATACCCCCTGGGATCGAGCGTATTACCTGCATACAGAGAGCTTACCGGGTCTTGTAAGCTAAATGATAGCGAGCCCTAAATGCCGCCAGATGGGCATAATACGCCGGGGCCGGCATAGACACAGACTTTGGACACCGTGCAAACGTGTAACACAGCTGATAGGTCAGCTGCTGCAGCGAATCCGCGTTGAAACCGTTGTCGTCATAGATCACGTGATAATGAGTTGGTCTACTGGTGCCCTGTGTAAAAACCGTGTGGACAAAGTTGATACTACACGAAATCATTGGTTGATAAAATTAACGCTTATTTTTAGCACTCACGTTAGTTTCCCGTAACGTAGATTTTGTTCTTAATGGCTGCCAACCAGAAGGCCCGGGTTCAATCCCCGGCCTGCTCAAGGGTTGAACGTTGGACGACATCCTTTCGCCACATCGTCCGTGGACAGGGACGTTAAGCCGTTGGTCTAGTCTATCAACATTCTATCGGGGGACTTAAAAGAACCCACACACTTGTCAATAGGAGTAGGCCAATGCCGGTGTTGTGGGGCCTAACTTAATGTCTCAGACAAAAAAAACATTGTGAACCGCGTATAGCGGTCTGGCCAAGACTCTCAACCACCTTGCATTTGTTGTGAACACGTTGTTGAAAAGCCCTGCGGGGAGCACCTGAAAATGTATGTATGTATGAGTGACAGAAATAACTGTTTGCTTTGTTTTGTCAGTCATGAAAGTTCACGTTTCGGATTGTTATTTTTATATCTTTATTTGGCTTTTTCCTTGACGGGACTCAATTGCAGCAGAGGAGGAGGTGACAGTCCACAACACCGGCATTAGGCAACTCTTATCGACAAGTGTGTGGATTTCTTTAAGTCCCCCGATAGAACGTTGAGAGACTAGACCAACGGCTTAACGTACCTGTCCACGGATGGTGTGGGGAAAGATGGTCGCCCAAAGTTCAACCCTCGACCAGGCCGGGGATTGAACCCGGAACCTTCTGGTTGGTAGTCAGAGATCTTACCGACCGTGTTAACCACACACACACATAAGAGGAAAGATTTTCTCGCACATTCTTCGTGCCTTCCGAACGCGAAACGCGATTATTTCTAGCAAAGCTATAGCTTTTTGTGCTGCAAATTAACTATTCCTGTTTGCATAACAACGTTATGGGTGTCGAGGTGGCGCAGTGGCAAGAACACTCGCCTCTCACTAGTGCGGCCCGGGTTCGACTCCCGGCCTGGGAAGTATGTGAGCTGGGTTTGCGGTCCCTCTCCGACGTCGGGGGTTTTCTCCGGGTACTCCAAGTAGAACTCAGCTCAGTAGAACTCGCAACGGATTGCAGCAATTGACAGCACCATTGCACAGTGTATCACCCCTCCAGCAACTTGTCTCGCAATTTTACGACAGTTTTAACAAGGGCGCATGCGCACACTTCTTGTTTTTCGTTCCGAGGAGCTTTGCGAGACAAGTTGCTGAGAAAATTGCACAGTGTAACAGGGCCTCAACACCAAACCTCGGCAACTTGCAACGCTAAATTTTCAACCATTGCGAGACAAGTTGCTGAGAAAATTGCGTAGTGTAACAGAACCTTAAGTTCTAAGTTTCATTAACAGTAACAATGATATAATATTAAAAATCATTACCATCATTACTAACAGCACCATAGTCATTACGATCGTCATCACCATCATCACTATCTTCATCATCATTACCAACATCACCATAGTCATTACCATCGTCATCACTATTTTCATCATCATCATCATTACCATTATCATCATTATCATCATCACCATAGTCATCACTATCATCATCATTACCACTATCTTCATCGTCATCATCATTATTACCATTATCATCATTATCATCATCACCATAGTCATCACCATCATCACCATTACCACTATCTTCATCGTCATCATCATTATTACCATTATCATCATTATCATCATTATCATCATCACCATAGTCATCACCATCATCATCACTATCTTCATCATCATCATTACCAACATCACCATCGTCATCACTTCATCATCATCATCATCATCATCATCATTACCATTATCATCACCATAGTCATCACCATCATCATCACCAACATCACCACAGTCATCACTATTATTATCACTATCTTCATCATCGTCATCATTGCCATCATCACCATCATTACTATTTTAATCATCATTACCATCATTACCAACATCACCATAGATATCACCATCGTCATCACCATCATCATTATCATCCTTTTCTTGTCATTAATATTATTATTATTATTATTATTATTATTATTATCATTTTCATTATCATTATCGTTATTAATATGATTATGAATACGATTATGATTATGATTATGAAATCTTATGATTGTGAATATGATTATGGTTATTATTAAGATTGTGATTGCTATAAATATCAACATTACCTGACTACCAAAGTGGCTGCAGAGATAGAAATCAAATTCGAAGGGATGCGTGATTCCTTTATCAACCGTAGTCCCTGGGGGAATATTCCCAGGTTTCCCACATGCATCGCGTCTGTCTGCAGGAAACAACCGAACATGATGTCTCTTCTGTACAATAACAAACGTGATTCCAGGCTGGAATCCTTTCTCCAGCATCATACATGCCTCTTGTACAGCCCGCACCTCCATCATAAGCACCTGGTGAAAATGTCCGTCACTGACGCCATCACGGTAAAAGATGATCTTACGTGGCTTCATATGTGTCTTCCGGTAAAACTGTAGCAAAAGTTCCTTGACCATAGTGGCCAGATCTTGAATGATCTCCTGACGGGAGTTTTGCACACGCACCGCAGCACAATATCTAGTGGCGTTTGGGTCCAGACTAGCAACTACCGCTGCTATTGATGGTGCTGTGCTGTTGCCTGCTGGGGGATGGGTCACATCAGCTCCGAATACAACCACCGGCTCCCTCAATATAGGTGCTTTGGTGTCCAAGTTAATCACGTGGTTGACCCCGCCCAGTTTGGCATTGATTTTCATTGCAATGTTTGAGCACACTTGTGCCTTGGGGCTGAGCACGTGTTTAAACTGGACACACTGTGTCGCCACACCAAAGATTGTGTCCCCAACCTGTTTGACCTGCTGGTAAATGAGTTTATTCCCGGTGTTTGGGATCACAGCCAGAATGAACTGGAGGTCTTGGTAGGTCCGCTGCACTCGGTCGAATGCTCTGCTGGTCTGTAGAGACAAAATAACACAACAAGGAACCTGAAAACCCCAAAATAACGCTGTCAAAACGATTGTTAATACATACCTCTTATTAGCCTTGTTTGCTCGGTCCGTAAGGCAAGCTATGGACAGAGTTTTCTCCCCTCCTTTTATGACAAAAGCGCGAAGCGCGCGGGCCATGAAAACATTATCATCATCATTATCATCATCATCGCCCTTCACTTCGGGGTGGAGCATAGGCCATCAACAATGTGCTTCCATCAGACACGATTTTGGGCCATCTTTTCCAGTCCACTGAAATTGTAACCCTTTGCCGCCATCTCAGCTTCTATTCCCCTTCTGCAAGAATGTTTTGGCTCCCCGACTTCGCTGCGTTGATGGATTCCACCGCAGTGCCTGCTTTGTGATGTTATCCTTGGGCTTCCGTAGCGTGTGTACAGTCCATGACCACTTCTTTCTGCTGATAACACTCTTCACTGGTTCTTGGCCGATTCTTTCCCAGAGTTCTTTGTTCCTTGTCATATTTGTTAAACTCAGGAAGTCCAGTCTAGATAAGATCTTAAGGTTGCTTTTGATCTTCATATATATAACAGTTGTACCTAACTTAAAGACCCCTGTTCACCTAGGCGTGGTTTGTTATTATTTCAGTGTATTTTCGGTGCCGTGAAATTCACTTCGTTCAGAGAAAGTATAACATGTTCCAATTCCTAGTTCCATTAGTTTACCTTTAGACATCGAATAGTCTATCATAGCGTTACTGGCACTGTTTGACAATTTTCACGTGGCATATCACCCGTTTCGTTCCGTGGAGTGGATGAAAACAATAAAAAACCACCCCCAGGTGAACAGGGTTCGTTAATTATATTTTCAATGCTATCTAAATTTTCCAAAATTTGTAAAAAATGGGTTAACTAAAATTGTTGTTGTGCTGTTGTTGTTATTGTTATTGTTATGTTGCTATTGTTATTTTTGTTACTGATTTGCTGTTGTAGATGTACTTACGTCTTGCTCCTGAATATAGTCTACGCAACAAGGATTGTTCTTGATCACCATACCAGCCTTTCCCGAGAACAGCATCAGTTGCTGACTGAATGTTCGAAGAATTGATGCATTGCATCGCTGTGTGGGAAGATAGCAGAATAAAGCCCATGATTGGACCTCAATTCCGGAGTAGAAAGTGTTTCCTCTCATGTTCCACTGTCCATCATGTGGCGTCACTTGCTTCTTTCGGGATTCTCCACCAAGTTGTAAGGTAGGTGGGTCGAGTACACGCCCTTCTACTCGTTCCATCTCCTTGCTCACACTCATCCCAAACTCGTTTCTAAGATAGTAATCACTCTTGTCATGACATTCATTCACCTATGGATACCACGCAAATGCAGTTTTATTTTTTAATCGCAAGTATTGCTTACAAGGTTTTACTATTGTGTCTCAGTACTGACGACAAATGACAAGAAGAAAAATATTTTAAAAAAAGAAATTCCGGTGCAAAAAGACAAGTCCCTCCTCTTTTTACAACACAAAGATCCAAATCTAAAATCCAGACAAGAAGCCAGGACATACTTTAGTTGGCGTATGAGTCCTCTCCTTCTAAAATGATAAAGGTTCGAGAATGGAGTCTTATATTTGTAAGACCAAATCAGCAGTTAAGGGTGGTGGGTGGGTGACGACTGATGGCGGTATTTTATAACTTTAGGCCATCTTTACAGCTCTCACTTTGATAGTTTTTAGTCAGATGTTTGCTTTCTGATTTTGCTCTGTAAGCAACAATCAATGAAGCTGACAATACAATACCCTACAATACAATACAATATAATACAATAAAGTACAATACAGTACAATATAATACAATACATTACAATACAACACAATACAGTACAATACAATACAATACAACACAATGCAAAACATTTCATGTGCTCCCCGCAGGGTTTTTCATCAACCTCTTACAACAACTGCATTGTTCAGGGGTTGAGGGTCTCAGCCAGACCGCTATCAGCGGTTCATATTGATTTCTGTCTGAGATATTTTAAAAGTTGCGCCCTCAGCTAACAGTCCACAACACTAGCATTAGCCTAGTCTTATCGACAAGTGTATGGGTTCTTTTAAGTACCCTGATAGATCGACGAGAGACTAGACCAACGGCTTAACGTGCCTGTCCACGGAGGGTATGGCAAAAGAAGGTCGCCCAAAGTTGAACCCTCGACCAAGTCGGGGATTAAACACGCGACCTTCTGGTTGGTCATCAGAGATCCAACCACCTGTGCATCAAAACAAAATGAATCAGAGATATTTGCTCTACAAAGGCTGAATGTCAACTAAAAGACTGAATGTATAGTGGTTTTTAAATGTGGGTTGCTGAAGTGCTGTATAAATATTCAAAACGATTCGTTCTGAGCGATAGCCCTAGAAAGGAAATGGGCCCACATGAAGAGAAAAATCTCCGACCCCGATGGTATTCGAACCCACGACCACCGGTCTGACCATTCCCGTAATTTTATAGGGAAAATTACTGTTTAAGAGAAAAGAGAAAATAGGATCTAGTGTGCTTAATTTGCATTGTGTTTTGGTCTCTGGTCAACAACCCATCCCAGCTACAGGGTCTCTTTTACCTTGAAAATCTTTGCTCAAGAGTATTTATTTTCAACAAACGGACAGTGTTTTATTTGATGCAAAAATGAGTCACCTTTGGAGTTTTCCCTTCTAATTCACATATGCAGATATGGTATATTATGACTAGCTTGTAAGCACCGGTCAGTATTCAAAACTTTTGTTTTGCCAATGATTTTTCAAGACTGTGGCCAGCTTTTCAGAAATAATCAAACCTTTTCAGTTTTGTCGAATGTCCGAAATATAAGGCACTGGAGTAAGTCGGTTTGATTCGGATCTTTTGTAAAAAAAAACCCGAATTTCCCACAAGGAGCATCTCTAGAACGTCTCTAGAATGCCGAGAGATTAGACCAACGGCTTAACGTCCCTGTCCACGGACGGTGTGGCGAAAGAAGCTCTCCCAAAGTTCAACCCTTGACCAGGCCGGGATTGGTTGGCAGTCAGAGATCTTACCAACTATGCTAACCTCGCATAAGTACAAATACAGAGGGGCTTAACACGGAAGGGGACTATCCAAAACAAGGCGTTCTGGAGGAAGTATAGTATGATTTACCCACCCAGTTCAGAATATTCTTTTGTCTCTCCCACGCTGGTCTGACCGTACCCCGTGCATGGACCGAAAGTTGTCTCTCAGAAAGCTTTTGCTTCACGCAGGGATACAACTTGCACACTTCCATTGGCAGAAACTTGTTCCTTCCGACTACTAAACAAGGCAGATGGGGATATCTGGAGGAATATAATTCACATAATTATATATAATATATTATAATGTAGGCATATACATGGTTGCCTTAGGCAATAACTTTGTTCAATGAAACCCGACTGGTTTAGAGGCGCAATATGAA
>JAOBRH010056683.1:0-12102 GCA_027575125.1 Umimayanthus parasiticus | reverse complement strand
CGAGGAATGTGAGTTAGTTTCTTGATCAAGCTGCGGAATTTTCGCATCGACTCGGCCTGTGTTAAAATAACAATTACGAAACGCATGACTCGTCCATTAAAGTACTGTAGAGAGAAAAGTAAAATGTAACACTAGACTTTTAAGTTGATTGTGTCCTTGCATAGTTCGATATGGCTTTTTAGACGTAACTTCTAATTCCTGAGAGAAAATTCAACACCGAGTACCACATGTAGCACGCATTGGATGTTTTGGCGTAAAAGCAATTGCTAAGCATTTTTGTGTTTCCCGCCTGAAAACAAATTTGACATGTTGGTCAAGTAAATTTTCTGTGATTGGTTGCAGTTGATCGTGGGACGATTTAAACCATCGTTTCAAGTCGTCTAACTTGTCCCTTACTTTCGCTGTTTCGACCGGCTAAATTACTCATTTTCCTCGTGAAAACATCTGACATTTGTATCTAGATAAAAAGGTCCGCAGCGTGTTTTCACGGTATTTCCGGAATTTCCGACTTTAACTAGTCAAAACTGTCCTCGTGAAAACACAGCCATTGACACTTAGACTACAGCTCTAGCTAGTGGAGACAGTGGATTCCATTTTTCATCAGAAACCATATTGCCTGATTCGACCTGCGGTTTACAAATAATCTGCTGAACTACTCTGATGGTCTATTTTCTCACCCGAAAAGTGAATTGCCATCAATCAAATCTTATCAGTTTGACATAAACACTTAGCCGCATTTTCCAGTGGTATAGCTACCGAAACCAAGAAACAACAACCCAATCTAGCGACTTAATCAGCTCCGACGCGTGTTAACCTGATCCAACCAGCCGATTTGTCATACCCAAAATAGCGCCAGGAAAGCCACTAATATAAAAGAGTTTAAAATGAAAATATTTCAGCTACCTGTCTAGTCTAATTTTTTGCTAAAACTGTTAGCTGAATACGAAGCTACAACTTTTTTTCTCTTTTCCTTATTATATATACATATCACAAATAGTTGTTAGTTCATAACAGAGTTCGAACCAGATCAAGTATAGTTTGCACAAGACGAACAACTCTTGGCCCAACCCGATCTACTGAGGACTCTCATGTATTCACCATGGTGCTTTGAGAACGGTCCTTGACTACCAACACGACCTAGCCGCTTAATAAACTCTGGTAGACTAGTCTCGAATTTTTTTTTCTTTACTTGTCTGGCGCGCATGTTGTTGAAGACATTCTCAAAATCTGTCTTTAAAACTCTACTTTAGTTTAATACGCGCTGTAAATAAGAATCGGTTGCTAGAATCTCTCCCTCTCTCTCTCTCGCCTGGGCATAAAGAATATCGACATATCAACAAGTGTTGGTCAAATCTCATATATAACCCCTTGATAAACTCAAACCCTTTCTAACTCCTCCCCGATGTCCTTCCTCACCGGTAAGAACAATAGACCGGGCTGCGATGTATTTCTATCTAGATTCATGGTTCATGCCCCCTAGTACATATAGACTATAATGAAATCGGGGTTTTCAATGGGGATGAGAGGGCCGACGTTCAGCAGATCTTATTTGGTATGAAAGTATTAATTGAATTCCCGGTTCAGACTCGACCTAGTCGATTTTTTTTGCAGTTTTCCGTGCTAGAACAGGTTGAGATGTTATCGTTTGATCAGACCGCTTTAGCGGTTTTTTGTTTAGCCTGGTGGGATCGATGCTACTCCAACCACAAAATTATTGAATTATGTTGTTAGGTCTGTGTCGAAATCGTGATTTAATTTGTTAATATGTTTCAATTTAGAATTACATTTAGTTTTAAAATACCCTCATAGTTCAGTTAATTGAACAGTCAAACTCAGAATTGTTCACTTCATGTGAAAATTCAGCAGGTTTGAATATGTTCTTTAAATTAATCTGCAAGAAAACAAACTTGAATCCGTGTGCGATGCGTGCTCAGGTTTAAAACAGTGAAGTGGGCAAAACTGAGTATACTGATAGAATACATAATATACGAATGTTTGTGAAGAGGTTAAAAGCACTTTAAAGTCCCTCAAACTTTCGGCTTCTTCTTTAATTCATGTGTCTACGATTTTGTGTCAACTCGATCAATATCGCTAATGAGAATACGACCAGAGATTCACACAATATTGCTTATTGCTGTTCGGATTACGATCATAAAGTCCATTTTCAATAATTACCTCCTTGATCGCTTTTTCTAATATTAGCTCTACCGGATATTCCGTTCAAGAAGTTAACATTCAGTACTCTCACATCACAAACGGAACTCCTGATCTTGGCATGTACGGTCGAGTTTGAAGTTGCCACGTTTAAGAATAGTAAGAGTCCTACAGACCATGAACATACCTTTCCTTTCGCCGCCCAAAACATATGTCGACCAAGGCTGCAAATAGTGCTGCAAAGTTCCCTTTTGATCGCGATTTTGAAGAAATATGTAAGTAAATTGCCTTAATTTTATTTAACTATACAACAAATGTTGAATTGCACGAATTCATGTAGTTCTGTTCAATGTTCTGCTCTTATCGTATACCTTTCTAACCTGACAGTTTTTTGTACCATAGACAACAATAACAGTTTATTTTGTATTTTAGTAGTTATATGTATAATACTGTCGAGTTAGAAGAAAATCGTCTTTTAAATGTTAACGAAGAAACCTTTGGCTTTGTGCGTGAGATATTTGTGACACACGGCAGAGACACTTATAAGAAAAACACAGTTTACGCAATTCTTGATACCTAAACAAAAAGACAATAACAGATGCGATAAACAAGCAGGATGTACACGTCTCGAAGCAGCCTGCCACTCCGCATATAACTATACAGTGGTTTCCATAGAGCGTGAGACCTTCGCACGGGTTTTGTAAGGCAAAGGACCCAATTTTTGCATTTACATGTACCTCCAATATTTATTAGGAAAACTTTGAAAAATCCACTAAAAACACAATAAAAGGTCGCAATTCCAACTATACGCTAATAAAACCGATGTTACCTCATTCCTTACTAAGTACAAATCCTTCTAAATAACCACTCACTAAAAATTCCTTTCTTCCCGACTTTCCGACGAAATTCGCCGTTGTACGAATGTCCAATGCACGCGAGTCACGCATGAGGAAGCAGGCCGTACGGCAGAAATATGCTTGGAACTTAAGAAGATTCGAAGATGAAGTGAAGAGGTGATCTCCTATACGACAATTTTACAGTTTTTCGGCTTCTTCTAAATCTCCCAACTGAAGGTTACATCCATGAACTTATTACCATATGTGTACGTACGATGGGAACAGGACAATGAAACAAAACACTGTAAAAGTACTTCAAGAGTCTCCCTGTTCCGCGTCTTTCTTGTGATTCTTCAAGTTTCTAATGTTTGTTCTGATGGGTTCACTACTTAGCTCGAAAAAGCTTCGAGATACGGCGATTGTCTGATCTGATGAAGGGCTAATGGTTGTTGTTAATGTTAGCTTTGACGATGGGTTAACGTTTGAAACGTCAGCTTTACACCAAACCACACGAACGCAAAACATATCATATCCACCATTGTTGATTAAACCCATATTCAGCTTGCTCGCCGGCGCAGCAAATTCAGGTTCAGTGCTTTTCAAAACTAGTTTTCCAGTGTTAATTGCTCTAAAGCGCTGGTAGAGCAGCTACTAAGTGAAGGACAATATGAAGCTGAACGGTAGGGAAGTGCGATTGTTTTAAGTTTAATTTTAAATTTACATATACGACAAGCGTGATCAGACCTTTGTAAGCATCCCAAGTAAATATTGGAGGTAAATGTGAGTAAAGAAACCTAAGAACTAAAGTAGTTCCGCATTTAATGCAAATACATTAAATATGTAACTGTGCGATGATTGTTTTTGGCGAAAAAATGTATTGAGATGGCTAGTGTAGGCTAAGAACAAAATCCGTATGGGGAATATTTCTGCATTAAATGGTTTGTTAGATGTCCTTTTTCAAGATAGGGAAACTCATTACGGTAAACGCTCCGTTTCGCATATGACAGGCTCGAACTTTCTAGGTAGATAAATTTTGCTCTAATTAGAAATTAAGGTCAATGGCCTATCCAAAAATGTATACTCAGTTTGATGACTTGCAAAGGTATAAGGTTTCGAGCATTTGCATAAAAATCTATATTTTTATAGATTAAGCAAGTTTTGACAATTTTTGAAACTATATTTTAAAACTTTATATTCATACATAATACAATGATGTATTTGTAGATAAATTTATTTTATAGTTGAATTTTTTTATAATAATTATTGAAAGCACCGATTTCTTTAAACTATAGTATATACTTTAGAATTTATAATGTTAAGGCTACGCAATTCAGTCCACGGACTGCAATGTACATGTTTTAACAAACTATCTATCTATCGTTGCATCAACAACATTATAAAATCATTTAAAGCAGTTTCTCCAAAGTTGCAATGCTTAGAATAGATAGCAAAAAGAAAATACATCATCGAGTATGCATTTCTAGTGATACGTTCGACGTAAGGCTTTTTAATATGTGGGAGAGTAGTGAAACAGTCTTCAACGATGAGTGTCAAGTAGACTGATGTATGCAATACACATGCAAACTAAGGCTTTTCCACATTTCACTACTATACAAATATTTATTTTTCTTGTTTTCAAATCAGTATAATTATTTGATTGTTTTGTTCTGGAAAGATATGTTGTTTTTCATTTTTAGAATTATTGTTGGCGTTATGTAACTTTGAGTATAAATAACTTCAAATAGCCTATCTTGTAGAGCGCACATATTGCATATTATCATTAACATTTTTGTTCAATATTGGAAACCCTTGCGTCTCTGAACAACAACAACAACAACAACAACAGCAACAACAACAACAACCAAAGAAAGCACGTGCAAAGGAAAATAATGACTTTGCCATAGAAGGCAATATAAAATATAAAAAAAAAATATGAAAAAATGAAAAATCTAACGTGCAACTTAAACGAATAATAAAAGTATGATTTGTTAAGGAACGTTGAGGTCGAGGCCATTCTGTGAGAATTTCTTCACACCAAACCAAAAGCTCTTCAATCCTGCGAAAGGTTCATGAGTTAGAACTGTATGTCGACAATCAGCATAATCATGCAGTCTAAAGAATTAACTAATGCAAGTGGAATTCTATTTTTCTTAATCCTAAATGCTTCCAGGCTGGTTCGATATTGCAGCTTTGTAGCAAGTACAGGAGCTTTCCCAGATACGATGAGCTCAACCAACAACGTGTTTAGTTCTTCGTCAAACCGCCAAACGTCAGGAAAATTGATTTTGATAAAGGGTTGACGGGCGGTGTAAACGTAAAGAAGAAGGAAATTAGCGCAAAGATTGACAATAACAAAAGCATCATTAATTTAACACGACAACAGATCTATTCTACCTCGGTGTTGCAGTAAAATTCTATTTTGATATCTTTAAAAGGGAACTACCGGTACACTAAATAAATAATTTTCTTAATGTAGGATTGAAGTGTTACTGTAGTCAGGAAAATGGGTTAGTTGTTTGCCCGAAACGAGACATTGAGTTTGAGTTAAACGAATTTCGTTTCCGCCATTTTGGTAAGGACTGGAAACGAACTCGGCCAGTGACGTCAGATTTATCCCACTGTGATCAAGTGGCATTTGCTCACCTCTCGTAAACTCTGTGCAATCATTGTTTTGAAAAAAGATCTTTAATGGTTTTTAGCGAAATTTTGAGTTTTCTGCATTTTGAAGGATCAATTTTGACGAGAATCAAAGTTACGCGAATCAAAGCTATATTGGTAACGGTTACCTGGAATAACCAAAAGGGTTAAGAAAGCTAGGTAACCATGTGTTGAATTCCTGTAAGTTATATACTAAATAAATAGTTTACCCTTTCTTTGTTTATTTGTTTGTATCTTTCGTTCTCTGCTCGCTATATAACATATTCAGCAATGTTTAATTGCTTTGGGCACGTTGCTAAATGTCCCCCTCAAATTAGAGTGTACTATCCTCACGGTACAATGAAAGAAAGTTTCCTATTTGCCTCAAGGCGTTAGCAGCTGAGTTTTATCTAAACCAAAGCTTAATTACAACTTCAGTACCGTACATATTGGGTAAATTAGTAATAACACACTCAATGTGCCAGCCTGCAGCTGGTCCTAGAATCCGGCCAAATTCTTAAAGAATTATTCTTGTTGTCGTTGTTATACCTAATTAGCTTAAGTTGTAACTGATGCGTCGAAAATTTTGATTTCAATACAAATTGGCTAAATTACAATAAAGGAACCCTGCTGGTGTAAGGTGATCAACAAGTCCACGTTGACTCATAACCTGTAACTTTTCACTCGGTTTAAAATATATATAAAGCGATTTCTATAATTAAAAACATTTTAGCGTAAGATAATTAGACATTGAAACACTATTGTG
This sequence comes from Umimayanthus parasiticus, assembly GCA_027575125.1. Lineage (NCBI taxonomy): Eukaryota > Metazoa > Cnidaria > Anthozoa > Zoantharia > Parazoanthidae > Umimayanthus > Umimayanthus parasiticus. Next base: position 5,709 of record JAOBRH010056683.1, on the reverse strand, counting down.
ACAACGATATCAGGAAAGAACAACTTTACATAAATATAAATATTTGGCTTTTAACAGTTTTATCTTTCCAAAAAGCCGCCTCTCGCCTTTTTCTGCATTCACTATAGACTTTCATTTTGTTACTTAATCTGCTTATCTCATTTCCACCCCCCCCCTCCCGCCAAACCAAGAATTTATTGAAAATTTTATGCAATATAATATGTTGAGTAATAATACAATTACGAACAAAAAACAGTAAGCTTGTATTGATGTGGGAAAAATTGTAAAAAAAAAAAAAATTCGTTTACTTTTCATTTCTAGATTGGACATTTAAAAAAATGTAACTATTTGTTTCCTATCGTCATAAAGCATTGTAAAGCAGTTTTAATAATATTGAAAGCCACGAATTTATCAGTTCTACTACTGTCAAATGTCAACCGGTCTGAATAGTCTATTGTATTATTTCGTATTGTTCACTCAGACACTGATGTGTGTTCGGTGATAAATGCTGCCCTTGATGTCAGTCATATAAATGATAATTATTAATGAAATATTGCTGAAATACATAAGAAACAATTCTATAAAGTTATACTCAGTAACTTAAATACTTGTTGGTGTTTGGTGATGATTTTCGGCCTGTGTCGTTAACACGTAAGTTTTCATGGTTTAATCAATATGTTTAAAAAGATTTTGGTATAGTATATTCTAAAAATGTTTAGGTGTTAAATGAAACTGATTTTGAGTTTATTGAGACTTAAAATGACAAAAGAAATCCTAAACTTTTAGCAGCCTCCAAACTTTCAATCCCAACTGTGTCTCTTAGTCAGATTAAGAACGATTTTTTTCTTCTAATTTTTTTAACATTTTTAAAATCGAGATCAGTTTTGGCAATCCACAAATCGTAAATTATGAACAGTGAAAGTAGCTTTCCTAAAGACGGTTTACCTCGCAGCGCGAAAGTTACACTGAAAGCCAAATTATAAATTTTCTATAACATCATCACAAAAGAAATAACGTTACTATTAAGTAACTTAACTGACTACATCCAGTAATTCGATTTCTTGTTGGTTTTCAGCGATGGACGTCAAATCCTGTTTAATCATTTCCTGTAACATTTTTTCAAATAATTATGTTTGATATGTATAAAATGCTTTTATATGAAAAAGATAAGAAACAGTTTTAATAACGATATTTGTTGTCGGTCCATGTTGACTCGTAACCTAATAAACGATGACGTGATGATGTGGCTTAGCTTAGCTCTACAGGGAGATACCAAAATCTTCTTTTACCGCACGACCTATGCAAGTCGATGAAATGACTCAACTCGTAAGAAAAACTAGTTTTGTATTACGCCGTGTTCATCGATTTCAACGTTGACACAGTGTATCCCATAATCTTAATCTTTTTGGCTTTGGTTTCTGGTGGTCTCCGAACTTCACTTTCTTAAAAAGCCACCACAAGGGCGGGTCACGTATCCTTACTATCAGAACTACAGACAGAAGAAGACAAGTACTACCTCTCCTAAGTTTTACAAGCGATATCATTCACAGATCTAATCACTGATTGGCTTAGAGAATAACCGATCAGTCAAGACAGCGCTTTTCATTGGATATTGCCTCAACTTTAATAGCGCAGCTATTATACACCAGCGTTACTAAATGATGTATCTACCAGCAAGGAATTTTATGCATAATTTATTATCGTAAGGCAAAAAAATGTAGATATGTGTATCATATGTTTTTAAAATAACTAAGACATTCAAGTATTTTTCCAACAAACAGTTTTGTCGAGAAGCCACTTTTAGCAACTCAGATCAGTTCTTGACGGTATTGGTTGATCAGTAGTATCAATGAACTTCAGTTCGTGTCCAAACATAACACTTTATGCAAGGCAACATTCAGCTCTCAAATTTTAGTGGGTTTTGTGATGATGAAATGTGGGCCCATATTGAATTATTACCGGCTGCATGAACTTGACTATCTGATGAAACCGATTTAGTACTAAAATACGAAGGAAGCAACTTCATTAAAGGATATTCAGCACACACTCAGATTCTCTTGGGATTTGGGAAAGTATTATTGGCCCATTAATGAGCCAACCGGTATTTTGTTTTCGTGTGTTTATCTTGGTATCTAAAAGGATATCAAAAATACACAGGAAACATTTTTATCCGCATAAGTTGAGTGACATTCGGTAGTCCGATTTTCGTGGTGAATTTAGGCCTATGTTAACTCCTAACCTGCAATTATGTTTTTCTTTTAAGAAATTTCAAAACACGTTAATCTAAACTACAGTAAGATCTTTTAAAAACCATCATTGGTCGTATCGAAAGATAACTAAAAGGGAAAGCAAGGCAAATAAAAGCGGGAAAGAACTTCCGTGAGAAAGAATTAAGTAACTTCAAGTTTCCGGTCTAATGTCTGATTGTACAAATGATTTTTATATGGTTCCGGATTCGTGTATTTACGACGCCAACGTTCTAAAAAATAACATTAAAGGAAAAGCAAGAGTTAATTATTTGATTTTGCGCCCACTTCTGCCTTCAGCTGTACTCTCGGATTTAGAATTCCATAAATCTTTAAAAACATAAAGCTTAAGTAAGTATATTATTCATTAATGTGGGATTATTTCTTTGCATTAATGAAACAAGCTTTATACGGCTTTTCTGCAGGGACAGCGTGAACACAAAACATTTTAGTCGATTGTACTTGCTATATAAGTATATAAAGTAAGCTTTGAATAACGAAATTGTCGTATTTTTCTTTCAGAAACACGTCGGAAGAGAAGACCGTTGAAGCACTTCAAGTGCATTTAAAAACACCTCCATTCATTTGCTGCACTTCGATTCTAATTCAAGCCCGAAGACAAATAGTGAGGAAGTATTTTAAGATGGAAAACATGACTCCAAATGTAACATTTTTCAATATGAGCCTAGATGGTGGGAAAATTAACACCTCTCTTGTAACGCCGTATCAAGATTTGCGGAGCTCAACTGAAATCGGACTTGAAGTGTTTCTTGCTGCCTTACTTGGTGTTGTTGCTGCTGTGGGGAATACGTTTCTAATTATCGCCCTCCACATTGATCCCAACCTGCGCCGAAGCAATACAAACAAGATCATCGAATCACTTGCATGGACTGACGTTATTAATGCATTTCTCGTTATTCCAATCTTCTGTGTCAGCTTAGCAGAGGGAAAGTGGGTATTTGACACAAATTTCTGCAATTTTGAGGCTTTCATTCTTGCTCTCACGACCTTTGCCACGCTTGACACTCTGGCAGTGTTGGCGTTGAACAGACTCTTAAAGATCGTGTTTAATAAAGTTTACAACAAAGTACTGGGTACCCCAAAGAAAACGAACATCGCCATAGTTTGCGTGTGGCTGCTTTCAGCTGTAACATCAGGAACTCCCTTCATTGGCTGGGGCGCCTATGCATACATACCTGTCTTTTATGTCTGCACTCTGGAGTGGCACCCCAAACACAACGCCTACCTCGTATTCGCCAACATTGTGTCCACATACCCCGCTACAGCTCTAGTTATTATTTGTTACATCTGGATCTACCTGTATCAACGCGTCATTGCAAGGAGAGTGTTATCAGATGCCGAACGGAGAATGTCCCGCAACGACCGATTACTAAAGGTGCAGCATTTGAGAGATGTGAGGGTTCTGAAGATCACAACAGCAGTGGTTAGTTTCTATCTTATCTGTTGGTTTCCGATTGCTGTGTTGTTAAACCTGAAGCAACACGACGTCGCCATTCCGCGGAGAGTTGCTCTTCTGCCTCCATTCCTTAAGTTCGTCAACAGCTGTGGGAATCCGATTTTCTACATCGTCCTTGATCGACGCATTAGGAACGCATTTTTGCGTATAATCAGGTGTGGCTATGACGCTGTGCAGGGCTCAAATGAAAAACGCCAGAATGAAAATAGAAGAGTAGAGCTGCAAAAGGTTAGCAGGTCATAGATTGCGTTTACGCAAGCCCTCAGCAGCGCTGGAAGTTTCAAACGAGTTCTGTTTGCATAGCGCTTACTAGCTCGTAAATTTGCAAACAAATACAAGTTGGCGAAAACGGTTCTAGCATTAGTGCAATCGTAGTTTAATTATCATGAACATTGAAGCTCAGCGACCAAGTGGAAGGCATATAATGTCTTGCTGAAAAGATGACCTTACCTCAAATGTCTCGCGACAAAGGACTGTCTGAACTAAAACTTACTCTTCGCTCAGTTGTGGATGGAAGAGAAGGCCTTTGTAGATCATCTCACCCAGTAAGAAAATTATGAACCCAGCTTCTTGCTGAGCGATCTGTGATGCCTAGTTTACAACAACAGGAGCGCCAGGACGTTGCAATATTCAACGATTTCAAAACAGATCTCACCGTATTGCTTCAAACAAACGGAATGTGTGAAAACCATCATAGTCATTTATAAAACTATAGATGTTAGTTAGCTCAAATATTCAAAACAGATGTATATCACCGCTTGTACATTTCATATAGATTTTTAAAGATTTAAAGTATAAGTTGCAGGTTCGTTAGAGGTGTGCCGAACCCAACACACCATTGCACGGTTTCTTCGCCATCTTGGTTTGGGGCCAGATGCTTTCAACTCATGTATTCCGCTATTACACATCGGATTTGGACAAAAAGATGTCTTTAAACCGTCAATTTCTCTTAACAAGAACATCAATTTTAAGTTCCTTGTTCCGGCTTCAGCATTTTCTCTATTTTGTTTATAGGCACTTTGGTCTACAAATTTACTGCGGATGAATTGCTTAGTTATCATTGCCTTTCTCCATTATTTCATCTAGAGAGTTTTGGAGTCCATATTCTCAAAACTAATCAACGTATTTTACAGTTTTATTGTACTTGTTGTGAGTAAAAAGGAAAATCTGATTCGTGGGTTCAGTCTCTCCATTATTTCTAGGGTTACAGACCGACCATTTGAAGTTAGTGATAGTAGTAGTAATATGTTATTATTAGCAGTAACAGTACTAATATTAATAATAATAGCAAAAACATAAATAATAGTGATAGTAGTAATATTAACAATGGCGACACTACTACCACCACTAATAATAATAATAATAATAATAATAATAATAATAGTAATAGTAAAAATCATTATCATAACCGTAATGATAATGATAATGATAACGATAATGATAATGATAATGATAATGGTAATGATAATGATAATGATAACCCTAATCCTAATCCTAATTCTAATTCTAATCGTAATTACACTCACAATCACAATCACAATCAAAACTATAACCATAACCATAACCACAACCACAACCACAACCTTAACGATAACATAACCAGAACCAGAACCAAAACCATAACCTTAATGATAACATAACCATAATCATAACCATAACCATAATCATAACAATAACCATAATCATAACAATAACCACAACCACAACCACAACCCTTAACGATAACATAACCATAACAATAACAATAGCCACAACCACATCCACAATTACAACCACAACCATAATCAAAACCACAACCACAACCTTAACGAAAACATAACCATAACCATATAACAATAACCACAACCACAATCACAATCACAATCACAATCACAATCACAATCACAATCACAATCACAATCCCAATCACAGTCACAATCACCACCATGATCATGACCATGACCATGACCATGACCATGACCATGACCATGACCATGACCATGACCATGACCATGACCATGACCATGA
>JAOBRH010055572.1:0-12103 GCA_027575125.1 Umimayanthus parasiticus | reverse complement strand
AAGAACTTCAGTTTTTAAAGGTTCGGAATTTTGGGGATGTTTTGATATATTTAGAAAATTTTTGGAGATATTTGGGGCTTTTTTCGATAATTTCTCGAAAGATATTTAGGCCAAATTTGGGGATATTTGTATCTGAGCCTACCGTGCGGGCAGGCTATCCTTAAACACGTGAAAGCCCCTGCACGCTCTTCTGATGCCCATGTGAGAGGATTTTACAAGTAATAGTTGTTTTTATCAGAAACCAGACATCTGCAATATTGAACAATTAGGCAACTTACAAACAGGGTTAGTGCTTCTCCGTGAAAACTTGTTGATTTTAAGGGCCCTTGAATTTTAGAGATTTAACACTGATTGTTTTTAGAGTCAGCATAAAAATATAAATGTACAAAATAAAGAGCACACATTTTGTAAATTGCCTCCATTGGGGCACGAAACCTTCTCAAATCGTGGTTCGCTCGGGAACTGCATTCTGGATCTCGTTTCGCATTGCATTCTGGGACTATAAGAGCTGGAAGTCATTTTGTTTTTGAATAATGTATGTATTGTGAAGGGCTTTATTCAGACAAACTTTATAAAGATTGCTTACAGAACAGGAAGGATGATATACACGCAGCTTATTGCAAGTTGTGTTGGCGAATATTTAGTGCAGTTAGCAAGAGAAAAGTAGCGCTGAATGTTCTGAAAGCATAGAAATTGAAGAGGGAGACGCGCCAATTTAATACCGGCGTTCGTCTTCGAGTACTTTCATCCCAGTTCGTCGGCCAGTTACGTTCACGAAGAGGCAGCGCTGGTGAAGGCAGGTAAGTTCAGACGTGAACTGCAGAATGAGCTCATTAACTGGCTGTTCACCAAACTGATAACTACGCAAATAATACTCGCTGAAAATCTGTTTTGAGTCCTTGGATATTCCTCCAAATTTGTAACTGTTGCCGTGTTGGTGGGCACTAACCCAGTAGAAATTCCTATAGTTGAAGAATCTGATATTTTCTCTGTAAAAATACTAAAATGATAACCTCTTGTTTGGTACCCAATTTGAAAAGTGTTGGTAAGCAATACTGCTAAGGAGGCGTCGTAAAACCGATTGGTATTAAACGCTGGACGTTAATAAGAGCTTGCCCCCTCCCCCCATCAACGTCCAATATTGATTTTCTGTCTTACAACTTACCAGATACATTGGGGTGTTTGAAGCATTTCACGGTACTTGCTCTGCAGCTTTCTGGGCGATCTGATCGTCGCAAGGATATGAACACCGTAGAAACTCATTGAAGAACATCTTGCTGTCATGAGGTTCTTTTGCTAAATAAATGCTACTGTTTTTGCGAGTTTTTCCTTAACGTCCACTGGCAACTCTTTGGACCCCCCACCCCTCTTTACGTCCAATGGGTGCGCACTGCATGCTTTTTTACTGACTTTTTTTTATTTTTTGGATTAAAGATGTATGACTCACAAAATCTCGAGTGAATTATTGTGAAAAAGGAACATGGAAACATTAGTTCAATAATTTTCGATAACATTTTACTTTGTCTTTAAATTTTGGCACGCACTGTTTTAATAGATGATGATATAAGAACATGTTACGCATGAGCTGATTGTGTCAGTTTCGCCTCCCTCACTGAATTTTGGAAAGTTTCTGATGATAAACCGGAATAGTTTTTTAAGTGTGGATTAATGGATTATTTTTCACATTTTTTTAACTCCCCGCAGACTAATTTTGTTTCTTTCGCTCTGTCGCAGTGAAAGAAAACAATCGTCTGCGGGGACACAACTACACTTCCCTATCACAGGAGACAAAATGCTGCTCTCTTGCTACATATTTAACAATTATTACACGAACAAACGTTGGATACGAGATTTTAGATAGCGGACGAGGTGCGAAGTGCCGAATCGGCTACCATAGGCTCACATCCAACAAGCGTGGGTGGAGTAATTGTTTTATTAAATACCAAACACTGGATAAAAGTATCTCGAATTTTATTTTCTACCGACTCGAGTTTCGGCCATTTTGTGGGAAATTTTTCCGTGATAAAATTGTCAGTTTCCATATTTGGACAAACTACAGGATATAGGATTTGTACCGTGAGTAGAGAGCCAATCAGATTGCCAGAAATGCAATATCCAGTGTTTGGTATTTAATATTAATGTTTATAGTGATGACAAATGATGGGCGTGTAACAGAATCAGTTGTTTACTTTCATTGAAGATTTTACACAATCCTATGTTATCAATATTAACAAACGTCATGCATTTGTCGAATAATAATGGCGTCATTTTGCTGTATTTCTAATTATGAAACTATTTTTGCGAACTTTTCGTTGAATTTTAACTATGGTCAATATTATTAACGTCGTTAATATTTAACAGTTATTCCCCGAAGTGGAGGTGAATAGTGGAATTTACCACTAGGAACCGACGCTGAGGGAAATAATTGTTTTAACTAGTATAGACCCAACAAGTGAATATCACTTTCAAATAGAATTTATTTTCATCTGAATAAGTTCAAAACCGTCCGAAGTCCACGCGCGTCCGCGTGTCCTGTTTCCCGCATGAATGCTAAAAGTGAATATGGATGAATATTTTTTTTTACCAATCAGATCGCGTGGAAAGCGATATTCACTTGTTGGGTTTATACTAATATAAATTATTGTACATTTTTTTATCACTTAGATAGTAATTACAGAGCCTCTTTGAAGCAGCCTTCGATCTGAGCGGTACTGTTTAAATACATTTATCTTGTCTTTGACGCCCTTTTGCTTAAAACTGGCGCACGACTTTATTGCGCAGTGACATTTATTATAACTCGTACATTTTCATTGGGTCGAGTTTCTTGGGTGTGGGGGAAGAGAGTGACACCATCCTCACCTTATCTTTAGAATATATGAGCTCATCATGTTGTGGTTTCTTCAACTTTAATATTTTTCTAAGGATCTGGATTAGGAACGAACGAAAGACTCACTGGCTTTTAGGCATAAATGGATTTTGCTCGGCAACTCTAGAGCAACTTTTGATCAACAAATCAGTATAAAACTGATCCAAACTATCCAAAAGGTCTTTATTTAGAAGGTTTCTATTAAAAGTGGTCGAAACTAAGGATATTAATTGATAACTGATATACAAATAAAATACTGGTTTTACGCGCGCCCACGCAAGCTGGACAGCAGCTATCTATCTAACGGGCGCTTAAATCCAGCGGTTATTCGCTACAACATAGAGCCTGCCGCCGGCCATCTTTGGTAAGTAGAAAATACTTATCTATTATTAGTTATGTTGAGCTTAAAGAATATATTGAATATATTGATTACAGCAAATTCTTTTAAATTACACATATAACAATGGCTTATTGTAAGAATATATAATGTATAAATATGTTTTGAGTATTTATCTAGAACAAAACGACTCTTGAAAGCAAGCAACTTTTAAAAATTTTGGTGGCAACTTTTTGATATTTCAGCAACTTTAGAGCAAGTTTTGGGTGTATTGACAAGTAACTTTTCCTGAATTTACTAGCACAATCTATTTATGCCTACTCGCTTACAGCCATCATCAATATACTACCACTACTACTACTACTTGGTCGCCCGGGCAACCACACGTCATCAATATATCGGTTCAAAAAAACCTTCAAATTATTTTTCTAAATCACAGTTCTTGAAAGTTACAACAAACTTTTCTCGATATCATTCTCAAATGAACACCGTTAATTGCAATAAATTATACGGGCGTTTAGTAACGCCACTAAAGCCAGGTTTCCATACAATCGACTCTGATGTAAGGATCGTCTCTGTCACAGATTTTGGACGATTAAGCCAGGTTTCCATAAACTCGTCTCTGTCAAAAGATGTTTTGTCAAGCGCTCGGGACGATCATATGGAAACACTCTTGCGACTGTTTCAAACGATTCTTACGTCAGAAGTGAATCGATCGTCCCGATAGAACCGTGTTCTATCCTTGCGTCCCGATTGCGTGACTAAAAATTCTGTGACAGAGACAATCCTTCCGTTAGAGACGATTATTTGGAAACCAGACTTGATAGAAGAGGAGCAAAAAGATGAAAGATACCAAATTCTTCTTTTCTTATTTCATCGTTCGTTTCTCTTTAATCTAGTCCTCCGTCGTTTTCAACTATCCTCTATTATTTCGCAACCATTCCGTATAATTTAACATGCATCATTGACCATCTGTCTCTCACTCTCAATTCTCTTGACAAGACTGCTTTCATTTACGAATCAGAATACAGTATTTAATACCGGTACTCACTGAAACCAAAACATTGCATCTTTGGCAATGCAAAAATTGCAGTTGAAATGGATTTTTTTTTTAAAGAGCACCTGGCTAATGAATTGTTAAAATCTTATGTATACATTTTTGTAATTGACATGTTAATTACTTCATGAGAATAACTTGGTACCATTTAGAATACAACGTTCTTCGAAAGATTCAGATCCAATTTTTGAAGAATAATCAAATATTATTTCTCAAGGCAACAAAGTCGGTTTTTACGATTTCAAGAGGGCGGATACCAAAGAAAACCTTGGTAACCGCGCTGTTTGCCGTGGCACTGCGCATGTCATAACTCGTGGTCAACTTCCTTGGGGTTGTGCTTAAACTCTTCACGTATATATTTGAAATAATATAACGCAATTCAGTCATGCATTCCAGCTCATAACTTTCCTGACTTTCTTCTTCTTTGTAGGCACTCGTTTGTCAGGGTATCTGGCGGGGCGATACATGTTTTCACTGCCGTCATCCATATCCTCGAGTGAGTGGATGGACGTTGCATCTGTGAGTGACAATTGTTGTTAATGTCATTTTTTTTGGGAAAGGGGCGAGGGGGGGGGGTTACCATTCCAGAGACACGTTGGCGTGCACACTCACATACACAACTCCAAATGCTTGTCTTTTCGATCTACGATACTTGAACAGTGTGACAGTAGTAGTCTACAAGCCTAAAACTACATGTTTGGTAAAGCTGCTCTTTTGACAAAATTCAAACATCCGTATCAAAACTATTCTTTGAAAATTTAAGGTTGATACGATGGTTCGTTTTGGAGATGCAGTGCTTTGTCAATGTCACGAAACTCCTCATAGTTTGGCAACACTACAATTTTACGTCTTCATAAAACTGTAAAAGTGTTAACCAAAGTGTTGTGAGTGAACCCTAACTTTTGATTGAAGAAAATGATCACATTGTCCAGTAGTACGGTTTTGAAGTACCCCAAAACTAAAAAATTGCAACAATTTATCTATTTTTCCTACTCTGTACAGATCAATTAGGCGGCAGAGCATAGAGCCGTACGCGCGAGCTGCAGGGGGGAAAGATTTGGATTTGAGCGTTACCTGTAAGGTAACAATGAGTTATTTTTTTTGAGTGTAACCATCTGCATCAGCCCATCGTTGCGCGCGTTGTTTTGTAGCAGCCAATCTTAGTGCATGTTATATCATTTTCAAGGATAGTCAATCACAGCGCATTTCTTTTACAAGGAGAAAATTGTAGAAAGCGCCTGCATGCTTTGCTTGGATATGGAAAGTTGGAGAGGGTTTTCTGTACGCGTTTGCAAAAGAAAGATGAGTAAAACTAATTTCAGACACTTTTTCTGCTTTTACTTACTCAAAAATACGTTGGTGCATTTCAGTGAAGTACCCGGCTTTGGCCAGCAAGCCGCGACTCGAATACGGCCAGCCGGCCATCATTGAGCCCGGCCTGTCAAAGCCTTGACAACTTGTCGGCCAGCGAGCCAACAAATAGAAAACTATCTGAGAAGAGTTTAAATTTATTGTAAACTGAATCGGCGAGCGTACCAATAGTATTTATCAAACAAACTGAACAGAGAACAAATTTGAAATCGGCGAACTAGCCACGACGACGTGCTGTTAACTTTTGAGTGCCAGTTCACTGGTGCAGCGCAGCACTGATCGCTGTTAAAACGACTGAGCTAGCGTTCACTAAACATTCAAAACTTTGAGTAGTTTGTGACCCATCGTTGTTTTACCATTCAACTGAGAAATCGACATGGAACTTCAGCAGATGCAGTTCAAATAATTTTACGAGCGAGTGCAAACACCACGCCGCGCTGACATTATCCAGTTCACCAGGGTCCAGAGTCCACTTGTAACTAAAGTGCACCCACAAATAAATATACTGCTGTGTCTCTTGTTTATATTGTTGTTTTTCACAACCAAAAAACCTTCAGCTATAGATATCAGTCAAATTCCGAATGTTCATGTGCATACCAAAAAGTCAGTGGTAGCTTTTTCATGTTCAGGGGAAAATACTTGTTAAGGCGAATAACTTATGCTTTAAATGGTAGTTTCAATCCCTTTGCCATTTCAAATAAGGGGCACACATCGTAAGTGGAAATATAAACAACTTAGAAACAGGAAAAAAAGTTACATTGTTTGTGATAGTAGTTCTGAAGTGTCATTTAGCAGGGATCTTGCTTTCTTGAGCTATGCTATGCCATTTTTTGGACTCGCCTTCTGTGAAAAACGTTAGTGTAATGTGTAGTTCCAGAAAACATTCACAACCCCACCACGGAAGGAATTTTTTTGGACCCCCCTCCCCCCCAGCAATTTCCAAGGCTCATTGTCCTACCCCCCACTTTTTGACGTAATCTATGACTCACGTAATTAAAGGGAAAACCTTGGTGCTATCGAGGTTGTAAGAGAACCTGCATGGTTGTGAATCAAAGATCGCTGTGCTTCGTTTTCTACAATGACTGATCGTGCTGTTTTCAGTGATATATTTGTAACAAGGACTTTTGAAGATCTGGGTGACGACCTGAAGTCACTGTTGCTTGTTCAACAATGCAATCGTCATGCTGCTCGCTGTGTGGCAACCCAATAGTGAAGCAAACAATCATAATTGTACTTTACATTACTTGTGCGAACCTGGGGTTGAAATGTGGTAAGTTGAAGTGATCTAATAAATATCCCAAATAATACCTTCTGAGCGATAGCCCTAGAAAGGAAACGGGCCACCACGGAGAAAGAGGAATCTCTACCAACTGAGCTACAAGGCCAGATGGGAGCTGGTCGTGGGAGATTAAGATGGTAATTTGTGGAAAATGAACACGGAAGTGAAGGAGTAATCTGTATGGTTTAGCCGCTGAGCACAGTTAAGCCTATATAGTGGTTGAAATATGGTAAGTTGAAGTGCTCTAATAAATATCCCAATTCCAAATGATACCTTCTGAGCGATAGCCCAATAAAGGAAATGGGCCCACACGGAGAAAGAGTACTTTTGTAAACTGTACTTTACATTACTTGTTCGAACCTGGGGTCCACAGAGTTTGAAAATCGTGTTTCGGAAGCTTTTCGTCCAAACTCGCTCGTTATTGTGATTCATGCCAGAAACAATCCGGTGTTGTTTTCGCAGAATTGTCATCAAACTGTATTGATCACATCTTGGTTCCACTAAGGATGGATGTGTTGGGTAATTTCTATTCACCGAAAGCTGTTGTGCGTTGTGCAAGACGTCATTTCAGTATTGCAAAAAAAAAATAGAGGACCATATTGGTTATATTATGATGATCTGTGTACAACAGTCCAGCGGTATCCTGCTTATCAAGATCATCTGGGTGCTGTTAGTAATGGTTGGTTCTTTGCTGTCATTGAGAAATCTAAAATACCGTCCATAGCTAACGTTAATGGACGGGACTACTCGCTTGTATGCAGTTCTTTACAGCAGTCTTTATCAAAACAACTATTTATATAAAAGATCTGCAGTGCCTGTAGATATAAAGACAAATGTCCCGCTACTAAGAACAAAAGACAAAGTATTCACACTAATGAAACAAAAAGCCAGCAAAACGAATACATGAAGGAGTATACAAATAAAAAAGAAGTAAAATGCTGGTAGAAACCAAGTGTTACCAAATAAGCGTAAGAGGGCTGACTACATGAAGGAATACAGGAATCGAAAGAAAAAAGACAGTCTTTAGAAGAAAAAGTAAGAAAGAAAATGATTTGAATAATGATGGGTGCAAAAAGCAAGCAAATTCGCAACCCGTAAATAACCTAGTACATAAAACAATAAACCGAACCCAAGATCAGGAAACTTATGTCTAAGTGCAATAGTCAAACAAATCGAAAGGAAAAGCGAAACGAATGCATGAAGGAGTACAAAACTGAAACTGAGAAACTTGAGGTGTTATCAAAAAAGCCTAAGACAGCTAACTACATGAAGGAATATAGGAAACGAAAGAAAATGGACAGTCTAAGAGAAAGTACCAAAGAAAATGGTTTGAATAACGATGGGTGTAAAAAGAAAGAAAATTTGCGATCTGCAAACAACCCGGTCAGTACATAAAACAGTACACCAAGACCTAGATAAGGAAACATAGTTGTCTCAGTGAAATAGTCAAAAAATGGACCAATACACTGACAAATGGTCTAAGAAAAACCTGCAAGACTTTCATAATTCAGTGAAATTTAGAATCTACAAATGCAAGATCTGCCTCGAGGCATGGCCATTGCCAAAAAAACTTAAAAAGGAAACTTCGTTTGTCTGCTCAAGGACTGGCCGTGACAAAAATTGTCCAAAACAATTTTCATCTCGGAACAACATGGTACCCTCGCAAGTACCAAAAGAATTGCAAGGTCTCACCCAATTTGAAGAAATGCTTAAAGCGCGCGTTTTCCCAGTAATATCTGTTTGTAAAAGCCAGGTTGGACAGAAGGCATATAGAGGACAATGTATCAGTTTTTCAGGAGACATCCAGCAACTAGTAGACCTGTTGCCAAAGTATCCGAGGGAGTTGCCAGTAATAGTTGTGTCTGTCATTGGTAAAGATAATACTTTTAAAGATTTGACTGTGAGGCGTGAGAAGGTGAGCTGTGCGCTGCACTGTTTAGTTCAGCATAACGATGTTTATAAAGACGTCACCATAGATTATGACTCTCTGGATTCCTTACCATCCGAAGGCATCCCAAGTGACCTCCATCAGATCTCTTTTGAGAATAGTAAAGGTGACAAAATAGACCCAGATAGAGGTCCACTTGATGTTGATGAAATACCATTCAATGAAGAGACCGAATTAAGTAGCACAATTTTTAATCCAGTTGTGTTAAAGCCTCAGAAGCAAATTAAAAAAAAGATGAGTTGTTACAGAACCACACGATGAACTGGCCACCTAGAAATGCTGGCCTTCTAAATGAGTTTAGGATCTAATTTCAAGCAACAGTGACACTTCCCACTCTTTTTCCAGATGCCAAAGGCGACCCAACTAACAGAGCTGTAATGCGAGATATAATTCTGGGAGAAAAATAAATCACCTAATTAAATTTGGCAAATATTCTAACGGAGAGTGGACCTATAGGTTTGCAAGCCATCCTCGATTTGTTTATTGGGTATTCAACATGATTCAGAGGCATAGGCTTCTTAGTCAACGAAGTATTTTTTGAAGCAAAACCAAGGTGATGGAAAGTTAACTGTAGAACATTTTCAACAGATGCTTCAGTCAAATAACTATTTTACTCTAATGCCCAAACATATGCATTATGCTAAGAATGTACCAGGTAGCAATAGCTACTGGCACAAAGCAAAAGAGGATTTGCAGGCTACCTTTGCTCAAGTTGGACCTCCTATAATCTTTTTCGCTCTGTCACGTGCTGAGTACCAGAAATTAGGCAGCATGTTTTGGAAAATCCTCATATTATAGACTGGTTTTTCAGAGAACGAACTGACCACTTTGTTAATTTTTGGTTGAATAAATGGTTGGGTGCTTCTTGGCTTTGGTACTGATAAGATTATGCTGTCTAAAGGGGATAAATTCGTTGTCACGGAGTTGCCAAGTTGCAAAACGACCCAGGGCTCTGTAAATGTACAGAGGTAGCACTACAGGGGCTTTTAGCGTCAAAACATATCAAAGAAAGCGAACAAGAAATATCAAAAGTGCAACAGACCAATTGCATTTCAAGGTAAAAGAAGGAAAATCAGCAGAGTAAGTAGTTTGTCAGTGTCGACTTTTTATTAACAACTTGGAATCCTTGTTCTCCTGACGAATGCTATTCCAAGCCAGACTCTCATCCATGTCAAACACCATATCTTAATCTGAAAGAAAATCAAATGGAGCAGGACTATGTGAATCTACTGAATTGCATCCAAAGGCATGCAGTATGCAGTACTAAGTATTGCCTTAGACAGAACAATAAATCAGGACTAAACTGCAGGTTTAACTTTCCATTTGATAACCGTGAAAAAGCAAGGATGAATTTTGAACCTGTCCATATAAAATCAGGCTAGCAAAAGTACAAAGCAATTATCGTCACTAGGCGGAATGACTCGAGATTGAATCGCCACCAGCCACTGCAACTTCAAGGATGGAGAGAAAATTGTGATATCCAAATTATTGTAGAATACCAGGCACGTTTGGAGTACCTTGCCAAATACACAGCCAAAGGTGAAAAAGCATCTTCAGTTCTTTATGATGCATTCGCTAATGTTGTACAGAAGGTTTATGATAAAAGTGACACTCCTAGCATATTCTAAGCAAATTATCATAAAATCTGAGGGGCAAAAAGACTATTTAATACAAGAGGAAAGCATCATTTACTCTCTCAAGTGTGTTAGCTCTACTTATGACGTTATAACTGCATCTCTTGATGGCACAAGGAAAATTCAAATTGCACGAGAAAAGTAACTTTGTGCCATCACTTCCATGCTTGATGTGTATGCAGAACAAGTGAAGTATTTGAAACAATTTACTGAGAACTGTTGGTTAAAATAGGTCAGATATCGTTGTCAAAATACAGCGCACAGGGCATGCTTCTCCAAGAGTTGTCAGATTTTAAAAACATATCCAATGTATTCATCAAACCCTCAAAATGAACGCTATGGGCTGTTCTGAAAATACCAACTTCTGAAGAATGTAACGAACAATTAAAGCAATGTTGGTTAAATTTTCTTTGTAGTGAAAGAGGTAAAGCCTTTGTCTCTGATTGGGAAATCAAGTTGTAAACATTAAAAGTATCTACATGTTGAAAGTTGAAAATTGACAATTTTGAGATAGTCAATGAAAGATATAGACGATCAAAAGGAAGAATGGCTGTTAATGTCTTAACTGAACATAAAAAGATTTAACTGATGATGACAGGAGTTCTCCGTTCGTTCCTGAGGGATAATGGCACAGTGTCAATGAGCTCTTTGAAGAAGATGAATTAATACTGTAATATATTGGATAAGTAACCAAAAATCTGTAATTGATCCTCGGTGGCGTATACCAACAAAAATTATAGACATTTCGAGTTGCAGTGTAAACAGAGATTGGCATACAATAAAGTTTGTGGCCATTTTGATGATAGTGATAAAGAGCCATTACATCTTAATAATGAAGGAATTGTGAGGACAGGGAAGACATATGTTATCGATGCTATAAGAAATTATCTTCAAGCAAAATGTCAACTGCTAGCTTACACTGTAAAAACCTCTTTTAATGTTAAGCCATCCCAATAAATTGTTTCGTTTACCATCGCCCGACGGACCAACTTTTTTTTCAAAGTACCACTTAAAGAAAACATAACCGACCCATATTTTTGGAAGTTTCAGTGAAACTAAAAAAGTTTTCAATTTAAAGGAATTGTATTACTTTGAATTTTTTTTGACTTTTTTTTTTTATCCGACCGACCGACCCAACCTTTTGAGTGGAGGGCGATGGGAAACAAAACATTTTATTGGGATGGCCTTAATGGTATGACTTTGCATTCGTACCTCAAATTGCCAATAGGTTCAAAAAGACTAACAGAACTAAAAGGAGTAGCACTGCAACAGCCTCAGAATAATCTTGAAAATGTCGAATACTTGATCATACATAATATTCTTTGGTCGGTCAGAGTTTGCTTGGCTTTGCATGTAGGAATGACCTATGTTGTTCTTAGCAGAGTAAAGAAACTCGAAGATCTCGTTAGAGAACCGATGTCGTTGGAGAGATTGCAGGCATCAAAAAGAAGTACAGATTGAAGAAAGAATATCGGCTTGATACTATAGCAAAAACAAACTATTAATGGAATAAATGGTCTATAAGAGAAAGTGTAATCAAAAACCTGATTTCAGAATACTCTAGACAAAAGGATGAACTTTACTAATTATATCTGTTTACTTCAGAATTCG
>JAOBRH010055571.1:0-19923 GCA_027575125.1 Umimayanthus parasiticus | reverse complement strand
TACGACTGCTTTGTAAAATTTATAAATGTAAAGCAACTTCTCGGATTTCAAATAAAAGTGCAAAGTTAAATTGGTGGCATATAAATTGCCTAGTATTTTCATCGGAAACAGAACAGTCAGAAAGTTACAAATAATTATTATTAATATAATAAAATGCATTGCACTGCATTTGCAACCACTCTATCCGTTTGACAATTCGGAATATCAGCTCCCTGACCCAGTAATTAGTATCTTACTTACTCCACGAGCTTACCACAGGATGCCTTTGATTAATAATAATGCAGATATTAAACATGCTTCAAATTTGGTCCACATATATTTGCTTATATTTCATTCTTTTTCAGTTTTAATCGCATAAATTTCTGGATAAATGGAAGTCGGACTATTCACAATGAAAAGTTGTAACACTAATACTCATGGAAGTTTTTATAAATAAATCCGGCCAAGTAATTTGCCATATTTTCCCAGCCTCAGTTTGTTGTTATGGATAGCAAATCAATAATCTGTTTAACTAATTAATGAACTGCGATATAACCAAATCAAGATGCATACAAGTAAAATCAAATCGAGAGTACAGTATTTAACTTTTCGCACTCAATATCGCGGACGCTTTCTCTTTGTTGATTGAAACAAATGCTTCCAAGATGAAGGTTCTTCAACTGCCTTTGGAGGCTTTCTTTTATGTGGTTGTCTGGACTACAGTGACACAAGTGACTGATGTTTATGGCTGCATGAACTCTGCAAATTTTGAAAACCCACAAAAAGGTGAAGTTATTTATGTATCAGTTTTGCAATTCTTACAAGTCTTGAACATCTGTTTTCACTATGAACTGTGGTCCTAATGTTGCAATGTTCAGAAGATGTATGTTTTGTTTTACACAATAACAGATAAGTTTTCGTGCCTACAAAAACTCGTTGAGTTTTTCGCGGCACAAAAAGCTATCCGATATTTGTGTGACATACCACTTTCACAAGCGTTGTCTCACCTCGAAAGGTTACGAAAGGTGTGCCCAAAAAATCATTGCAAGTGTAAACCGAAGATCTCTCTGATATGTTTTTTTATGACGGCACAAAAGCTATCCGGTAGAGTATGAACGAGGCCTTGTGCTAGTCCAGCAACTGCCGCAGAAAGAGGTAGTTTCCAAAAGTTCCTTTTTCATTTCTTGTGTATAACTTGTGTTAGCACATATTACCAGTAAAAGAATTTCACGATTCTTCAGTGGAAAGAAGTTGGCAATGTCTTAGCACTATAAAAAAAACAAAAAAAGCAAATAATAAGGCAAGCTAATGTCATCGTAAAGACGCGTAAGACTGGTCAGAGAACTGCTGTGTGTGTGATTCAACTTAAGTAACAGAGAAAGTATGGCGGGGTACTACTCAGTCTCAAGGCGTGTGAGTTACTACCAAGTCTTGGTAGGTCTGCATGTTATACTGTAGTAACACTATTCGATCTATTTAGTTTGTTCTTAATTTTGTTTTATTTTGGTGAACATTAAAACGAGGTATTACTATACAACACTCAGCTTTTTAAAGTCGCCAAAGACACTTGCTAGGTTAATTGCCGCAAAAAATTATATTTGCAAGCAAATTTGTTCAGAGGTCCGTACTTGCTCGCTGCTTTTTCAAACGAATTTCTACACTTTGGAGAGTTCGAAAGCACCGAAAATTAATAAAAGAAACGGTCGTAGCTTTCATTTTGCAGTCCACCCGCAGATGCTGAGTGTTCTTCGCAACGAGAGGTCTCCCTTTCAAGTTATAAATATTTAAAAGGATCCGTTGTTATATTGTCAAAACAAGTGTGTTGCCAAACTAAATTATTCCCATCTAGCCAGATTACCTGACTTACAACGAAGGATTGTTCAAACTCAATCTTAGCCCAACAAAAGATAATGTTGAGTTTTTCTTCAGCATGTGACGGAATCAGTGGTGTTTGGCCCTCCGCAAGAAATATTTCCATTGTTATTTTAAACTATGTTGCTTCAAAAAAACTGTCTATTCTTCCCTATTATCAACTTAATAAAACTTTCTCTGTATCGCCATGTGAACTGTTTTTTGAAATCATCACGTTCTCTCGTCTACCTTCCTGTTCAGCTACCTGCTGTGATCAGTTTTCATCGATACAAAAATAGAACGCACTCAATTACCTTTAAAAGTAAAAACATAATGAATAATGAAAATTTTTCCACATCAAATTATATGAAGGATTGACAAGAACAACTTTGGTTTGCCTTACCACTCGTCGGGACAGAAGATAATGGCTTTGTAGCTCATTTTGCGGTACGAACATTATCAGATTATATACCTAGCTGAGTATCAAGCTATGCCTGTAGTCCAATATTTTTTATTATAGCAAAACAAGCTGCGATATATGTAAACAAACGAGTAAACATGAATCTCTATTTATAACCGAAACCTGCTAAAAAATGTATTTATTACATGGGTTTAAATGAAATAATAGCATTGTAGAGAATCCAAAGGAACTAAATGAAGTTTGCCTTCTTTGTTATAAACAACCACGTACAAAGATAGCTAGGTGACGTCAGCGGCAGCTTTTGTTGCGACCAGTTCCAGCAGTTCATTCAACAACCTTGCCGGGGTCCGGGGCTGGCCAGTGACCTTAACCCAATCTGGACTGGCATGGGGAGGGCGATTTTAATTTTTACGCCCACTTCAAGATTGCGGACTGTCACGGCTCATTTATTATTCATAAAGTCATATCATAGAGCTAATGATGATTGATAATGGTTATCTATGGTTAGTAAGGGTTAAGGTTGGGCTCAAGGTTACTTTTGTAAGAACTTTGGATAAACATACAATAAAATATTGAGTGTTGGCAACGAAATGATTGGTTATTGTAGTGGTAGTGTATAGTGATTCCCGTATTAAGGTCCAATATTCGAGACCTGTCATGCCCACCTTTCTTCGGTTTTTTAACTTCGATTTTTTTTTTGAGATTTTTCTAAGTATGAGTCTCAGTTTGAGCAATGTCGCAGTTCTAGTAAGCGCCTGCAATCTTGAAGTGGGCGCGTAAAAAAAAAAAAACGTCCGGAAGGGGGGCTTTCCGGCCCCCTCCCATACATTTTTGTTAATAACTCTTCAACAGATTGCAGCAGAGTGACGTAAATATATGACTTTCTTAAAATTTTATGGCCTATCCAGCCATATAGTTTTAAATTTGTCATATGCGGATTGGTTGCCACGGTAACCACATGATTGATAAGCACTTTTCTGATATTTTACATTTCAGCTCGCAAGAGGTATCGTTTTAACTTAAAAGTGCAATTCCCTTCCCCTCCCCTTCCCTTCTCCCATTTTTGTCCTCGAACTGCCAAAACGAGATCTGGGGACGAGATAAATTTTTTAAAATAGTCGAATAGAGACATTAGATGTCTCTGGTCAGCGCATGTGTGAGTTTTACTATTGTTGCCATGGTTAGCGCTCATCATTTCACGTGTTTTCCGTTTGCAAGACAAAACAGCAGTTCTGCAAAAAGAATATAACGTGACGTCATGATTTTGTTTACAAAATCTTAAATTACCTATTATTGAAGACATTTATTGAAAAATACATTAGTTTTTGGTGAGTTTTACAAAAAGAGGTTCCACAGAAGTCACGAGCAACCACCAAATAGCTTGTGATGACTTATTGAAAAATACATTAGTTTTTGGTGAGTTTTACAAACTGACAGGTGTCAGTTTGGTGATGACACCAAAAATTGGCTTATCTAGCTTTGTCAAGTTATATTCGTGCCAGGTTTCATCATTATACTCACTATATAACCAAAGTTATGAGGGGGGCATTTTCTGCCCCCGGTCTGTACAACTCCTGAAAAATCCCGGTCCATATAGGGTTAATAAGTTAAATAACCGTTTACAAAAGATTTTAATGAAGACCATATTGCACATGCAAACTCAGTAGAACGCTTTACCACCAGATCCCATCGCAAGTATAACGAAGTACAAAGTTGTAACAAATACATGTAAGAGCCGGGGGGAGGGGAAGGGAAGGCATAAGAAATCCGTAGGTGAGCACCTTACAGTTTGCCTTTGCGTATTCCTTAGTAGGTTAGGACGTTTTAGCTCACGCTTCACTCTTTCGCTTCTCTCCACTCTGTTCACTCTGTTTCACGCAACCTTTGTTGGGTGTTTTAGGCAAGTCGTTAGGAAGTCACGTGATTGCCAATCATAGTGTCCAGTCTCCGAGTGAGTGTCTCTGGGAATGCCTAGCAAACCAACAGTGTATGTCGTTCAACTATGCGCATGCGTCTAGCAGTGGGAGTCACGTGTGTGAACTGAGCGACCAAACAAACTCATCCAAACCTGGTGATTACAGTACAAGGTCGGGCTTCACCTACTATGGACCAGATACAACGAAACAGGTATATGTTAACATTGGTTGTTGGTTTGATCTTTTAAAAATGGTAACCATATTTTGAGGGTGCCTCGGCTTGGTGGTGGGGGGATAGGGAGTGCACGCAGCCTACAGATAGATAGATAGATGGATATATAGATAGATAGATAGATAGATAGATAGATAGATAGACATACAGACAGACAGAAAGACAGACAGACAGGCAGACTTTTGTTGGCAGATGCCCCGCCCCCTGCTCCTACCATGGTGGTCAAATACCCCGTCCTCAAGTCCATCCGACCAACCTACAGAAATATTAGTTGCCCTTTCTTAATAAATATAACTGTTTCAGTTCAATGGAACTGTATACAACAATAACAAAAATGAGTAAATCCGACCGAACAAAGACAAAGCAAATGGTTTTATTACTTTTATAGCACTTTTATGGTCTATAAATGCTCTTCTTATTCCAAAATGACGGTGTTTGAAACCCTTGACACTGAGTTCCGTCGGAAAGGACGACACGATGTTACGAATCAAATTTTTTGTTGTTTGCAAATGCCCGGGGGGGATACTACTAACTGCCAAATACCAGTCCCCGGGACTCATCGTGCATCAAATGCCCGGGGTTTGCCCGGGGGGATGCTCGCGGCTGGAATGGACTCGCACATGACTGTAATAGTAATCTTTTGAAGTTCATCTGTTCTGCTTTACGTGGGTTACCACCACTACTTCTTTTTTCTTCTTTTATTTTAACATATATGAAGAAGGGTGCCGGATTGCTTCTTAGATTACTTTATACTTTATATTTATATATATGACAAATAAAAGCCTTTAAAACCGTTGAAACCTTCTCATAAGAGCAGTGCGTTTTGACATTTTAAACCTTTATATTTCAAACGATTCAGTATATTGAGATGTGCAGCCGTAGTCAAGATTGTGACAGTGAAACGAACAGCGAAGAAAGCCTGATTATCTGTCAGTGCCGCAAAGATTACACTGGAAAGAGTTGTAACGTGCACAGTGGAGGTGAGTTGCAGAGATTGACCCTCGGACGGCCAATTATGCAAGTTATTTTTTCTTACAAATTAGGGTAACCCAAGATGATAAGGATAGGGGTGTGGAGTGGCAGGAGGGGAGGGAGGGGGTGGAATGTAAGGCCTACTGTTAAGTAGTAAGAACTAAAGTTGTTGAAATGCCAGATTTTTGTCCCTTGTGATGTCTTGATTAACTATGCTATATGTCCAACATTAGTCGTATCAGTGATCGATGTCATTTCTTCGTCGCCAACAAATTAAAAGGATCCGTAACCTGTGTCATTCACAGGCATCCTCACGAATTACTTTTGAAGACGCAACAAGCTTCTGATCCTGAATTGCAAAACTGATCACTAAACGCTTCAATACGCCGAATTTAAAATCCCACTCTGTTCAAGAATCTATCTGGCAAAACGTATGAGTCGGACAACACTTTCTTCGACTATAATTGATTTTGCAGTTGTAGCCCAATATCTTATCATACTCCTGACCGTAAACCTCGAAAGTTTTTGCAGTTTTGGTCCTAATCTTAGCATACTCCTGACATTGATGTTTTAGCCCTAATCAACACAATTATTCTTCTCGGTGATGTTGAACAGCGAATACATTCACCTCGGCTGTCTATAAAACAAAGACTTAAACCAAAGACTTCAGACCCTTCCAATCAATAAAACAAAGACTTCGGACCCCTCCCAATCTATAAAACAAAGATCTCAGACCCCCTCCTAACCTATAAAACGAAGACCTCAGACCCCCTCTTAATCTATAAAACGAAGACCTCAGACCCCTCCTAATCTATAAACCAAAGACCTCAGACCCCTTCCAATCTATAAAACAAAGACCTCAGACCCCCTCCTAATCTATAAACCAAAGACCTCAGACCCCTTCCAATCCATAAAACAAAGACCTCAGACCCCTCCTAATCTATTAACCAAAGACCTCAGACCCCTTTCCAATCTATAAAACAAAGACCTCAGATCCCCTCCTAATCTATAAAACGAAAACCTCAGACCCGCTCCTAATCTATAAAAAGAAGACCTAAGACCCCCTCCAAATCTATAAAATGAAGACCTCAGACCCCTTTCAAATCCGTAAATTGGTGCAACTCGTTACAGAAATTGGTTAGATTACCATGGACCGAGAAAACGGTGATTAATAAAGATAAGTTTAACATATACACTTTCCCTTAATGTAGTCTAAAAAAGTGACAAGATTTTGAATTTCTGCCATTAGCGTTCTTTTGTTGCTGACATTTCAACATGGCGACGGCACTGTTTTACGTTAGCTGTCTGCCTATGGCCAACCTTCTCTTTAGTCTGGATAGACACAAATGAGCAATGTGGAGGTAGTATTTGGATCTTTGCATGGCGACTGAATAGTGTCTGTTTGTTGAATGTTTTACTTTAAACTTTAGTTTTCTTGTCAATAAACCTTTGAGCATGCGCAGTGCTGTAAAAGATCCCTTTAAACTAGCATCATCTTATGTAGATTGTCTTATCAAACAGCATAACCGTGCTGCCCCGGTTTATAAACGTTTATTTTCTCCTTAGAAAGTTATTAAAACTCTCACAATCTTTCCCAAAGAAAAATATGGTGAATATTAACGAGAATTTAGCAAAGGTTATTATGCCGTGCTTGGGAATGATATATTTAGAAAGAAGATGTATTTTGATCTGACAGTTAAGAACTGCAAAGAGCTTAAAGACCTGGGCGCCCCCGACGGAGTGTATAATATCAAACCCGACGGTCTGGGGAGTATTACCGTCTATTGTGACCAAACTACCGACGGTGGCGGGTGGACTGTGTTCCAACGTCGCCTATCTCCATTCAGTCTGAGCTTCAACAGGGGCTGGGTCGAGTACCAGCAGGGGTTTGGTGACGTCAACGGTGAGTTTTGGCTCGGAAACGATAACATCCATCGCCTGACCGCCGCAGCGGGAAAGGAGTTCCGAATTGACCTGACGGCAAGCGGATCCCATCATGGATACGCAAAATACTCAAACTTTCAAGTCGCAAACAGCGCTGATAAATATCGCTGGACCATGAGCTCGTACTCAGGGAACATTGGAAATTCCATTTATGGATACTATAACTCAGCTTGGAACCAAAATAACGTTAGATTTTCCACTCCAGACCAGGACAATGACAAATATGCAGGTGGCAACTGTGCGTACAACAAGGGGTGGTGGTATAGATGGTGCGGTCACTCGGGTCTGAATAATGTGGGACGACCCTGGTGGAACTCCTGGTCGTACAACTCCATAACCATTCAAAGCGAGATGAAGATTCGCTAGCAACAAGAAATACAAATTTCCTCATCCTTGTTGTTGTTGTTGTTATCACTATTATTATTATTATTATTCCTAGCGGCAAGTGCTATAAGCAGCTTGGAGATTTGGCCTGTTAGTGATGACTGAGGTTGTTATCTTAAAATTTCTCTGCTAGAAGAGTTCTCTGAAGGCAAAGAAAAAAAGAATGACCTAACTGAGAAATTAAACATTGGACTGAACTCCTGTTTAATTCGCAAAGGGTGTAAAGAAGATAATTTTGTTTTTCAGATTTCAAATGCTAGCGATTTTACAGTCAGATAATTAATTTCTTTATCATCCCAGGACACCGGAAGTGCTTTGTATACATAATCTCTTAATAAAAATCTTTCTATTCAATAAACCAAGAGCTGTTTGTCTCGCAGGGCATTTTGCATGCCGCGTTGAGCATTTTTGATTTGCATCGTCAGATATTTGATTTACCTCGTTCGGAGCTTGTTTTGCCTCGTTGAGAGCTTGTTTTGCCTCATTGGGAGTTTGTTTTGCCTCGATGGGAGCTTATTTTGTCTCATTGTGAGTTTCTTTTGCCTCGGGAATTTGTTTTGCCTCGTTGGAAGTTTGTTTTACCTCGTTGGAAGTTTGTTTTGCCTCTTTGGGAGCTTGTATTGCCTCGTTGGGAGCTTGTTTTGCCTCATTGAGAGTTTGTTTTACCTTGTTGGAAATTTGTTTTGCCTCGTTGGGAGTATGTTTTGCCTCGTTGGGAGTTTGTTTTGCCTCATTGGGAATTTGTTTTGCCTTGTTGGGAGTTTGTTTTACCTTGTTGGAAATTTGTTTTGCCTCGTTTGGAGCTTGTTTTGCCTCGTTGGGAATTTGTTTTGCCTGGTTGGGAGCTTGTTTTGCCTCATTGGAAGTTTGTTTTGCCTGGTGGGGGCTTGCTTTGACTCATTGGGAGTTTGTTTTGCCTGGTTGGGAGTTTGTTTTGCCTCATTGGAAGTTTGTTTTGCCTGGTGGGGGCTTGCTTTGACTCATTGGAAGTTTGTTTTGCCTGGTTGGGAGTTTGTTTTGCCTGGTTGGGAGCTTGTTTTGCCTTGTTGGGAGTTTGTTTTGCCTGGTTGGGAGTTTGTTTTGCCTGGTTGGGAGTTTGTTTTGCCTCATTGGGAGTTTGCTTTGCCTGGTTGGGAGTTTGTTTTGCCTGGTTGGGAGCTTGTTTTGCGTCATTGGGAGTTTGTTTTGCCTAGTTGTGAGTTTGTTTTACCTCGTTGAGAGTTTGTTTTGCCTCGTTGGGAGTTTGTTTTGCCTCGGGGGTTTGTTTTACCTCATTGGGAGTTTGTTCTTCTTCATTGGGAGTTTGTTTTGCCTATTGAAAGCTTGTTTTGCCTCGTTGGGAGTTAGTTTTGCCTGGTTGGGAGTTTGGTTTTGCCTCGATGATAGTTTGTTTTTCCCTCGTTGGGGGTTTGTTTTACCTCGTTGGGAGTTTGTTTTGCCTCGTTGGGAGTTTGTTTTGCCTCGTTGGGAGTTTGTTTTGCCTGGTTGAGAGTTTGTTTTACCTCGTTGAGAGTTTGTTTTGCCTAGTTGGGGTTTTGTTTTGTATCTTTTGGGGTTTGTTTTGCCTCGTTGGGAGTTTGTTTTTCCTTGCTGGGAGTTTGTTTTGCCTGGTTGGGAGTTTGTTTTGCCTCATTGGGAGTTTGTTTTGCCTCATTGGGAGTTTGTTCTGCCTGGTTGGGAGCTTGTTTTGCGTCATTGGGAGTATGTTTTGCCTCGTTGGGAGTTTTTTACCTCGTTGAGAGTTTGTTTTGCCTCGTTGGGGGTTTGTTTTACCTCATTGGGAGTTTGTTCTTCTTCATTGGGAGTTTGTTTTGCCTATTGAAAGCTTGTTTTGCCTCGTTGGGAGTTAGTTTTGCCTGGTTGGGAGTTTGGTTTTGCCTCGATGATAGTTTGTTTTTCCCTCGTTGGGGGTTTGTTTTACCTCGTTGGGAGTTTGTTTTGCCTCGTTGGGAGTTTGTTTTGCCTCGTTGGGAGTTTGTTTTGCCTGGTTGAGAGTTTGTTTTACCTCGTTGAGAGTTTGTTTTGCCTAGTTGGGGTTTTGTTTTGTATCTTTTGGGGTTTGTTTTGCCTCGTTGGGAGTTTGTTTTTCCTTGCTGGGAGTTTGTTTTGCCTGGTTGGGAGTTTGTTTTGCCTCA
Organism: Umimayanthus parasiticus; assembly: GCA_027575125.1. Taxonomy (NCBI): domain Eukaryota; kingdom Metazoa; phylum Cnidaria; class Anthozoa; order Zoantharia; family Parazoanthidae; genus Umimayanthus; species Umimayanthus parasiticus. Next base: position 10,089 of record JAOBRH010055571.1, on the reverse strand, counting down.
TTGGGAGTTTGTTTTGCGTCGTTGGGAGTTTGTTCTGCCTGGTTGGGAGCTTGTTTTGCGTCATTGGGAGTATGTTTTGCCTCGTTGGGCGTTTTTTTACCTCGTCGAGAGTTTGTTTTGCCTGGTTGGGAGTTTTTTTTGCTTCGTTGGGAGCTTGTTTGCCTCATTGTGCGTTTGTTTTGCCTCATTGGAAGCTTGCTTTGCTTCATTGGGAGCTTGTTTTACCTCATCGGGAGTTTGTTTTGCCTCGTTGGGAATTTGTTTTGCCTCGTTGTGAGTTTGTTTTACTTCGTTGGAAGTTTGTTTTGCCGCTTTGGGAGTTTGTTTTGCTTCATTGTGAATTTGTTGTGCCTCGTTGAGAGCTTGTTTTGCTTCGTCGGTGGTTTGTTTTGTCTCGTTGGGAGTTTGTTTTGCCTCATTGGGAGTTTGTTTTGCCTTGTTGGGAGTTTGTTTTGTCTGGTTGAGAGCTTGTTTTGCTTTGTTGGGAGTTTGTTTTGCCTGGTTGGGAGTTTGTTTTACCTCGTTGAGAGTTTGTTTTTCCTGGTTGGGAGCTTGTTTTGCTTCGTTGGGAGTTTGTTTTGCCTGGTTGGGAGTTTGTTTTACCTCGTTGAGAGTTTGTCTTGCCTGGTTGGGAGTTTGTTTTGCCTCGTTGGAAGTTTGTTTTTCCTTGTTGGGAGTTTGTTTTACCTCGTTGGGAGCTTGTTTTTCCTCGTTGGGAGTTTGTTTTGCCTGGTTGGGAGTTTGTTTTGCCTCATTGGGAGTTTGTTTTGCCTCGTTAGGAGTTTGTTTTACCTCGTTGGGAGTTTGTTTTGCCTCGTTGGGAGTTTGTTTTGCCTTGTTGGGGGTTTGTTTTTCCTTGTTGTGAGTTTGTTTTTTCTCGTTGAGAGTTTATTTTGCCTTGTTGGAGTTTGTTTTGCCTCATTAGGAGTTTGTTTTGCCTCATTGGGAGTTTGTTTTGCCTGGTTTGGAGTTTGTTTTCCCTCGTTGGAAGTTTATTTTGCTTCGTTGGGAGCTTGTTTAGCCTCCTTGTGAGTCTGTTTTGCCTCGTTGGGAGCTTGCTTTGCCTCGTTGGGAGCTTGTTTTGCCTCATTGGGAGTTTGTTTTGCCTCGTTGTGAGTTTGTTTTGCCTTGTTGGAAGCTTTTTTTGCCTCATTGTGTTCCTCCACTCTGCTTTTGCCGGTTGGTTGAGTTTGTGCCTGGCTTCAGTGAACTTGACTTTCGTTAACTGCTTGATTCGAGAATAAACTTCGCATTTAAGCGATCTCATTTCCGAAATGGAATAACCTTACTCTCCAAAGTATTCAAATACATTTTACCTCCTTCTTTAAAGATTCTATCATTTGCTTGCGAGCGCCAATGCACAACTACTGGTGAATGAGCATGCAGTAACGCTTGGAAACTCATAAAAGAGCATTGTTTGCCCCTTGAAACGTTTGCTACCTTGATGAATACTTCCAGCATTAAAAAAATGTCGACATTCGACCCCGCATTCGACATGTTTTCAAGCGGAATTACTCACATTTCCCCCGAGTTCTGGTTGACTTGCGGCGGGTTTTGCCGCAGGTCATAAGCACTTGGGACTCAAAATCAACTCAACATCGTGAAAATTAAATTTCGGCTAAGAACAGGTTTAGGATTCTGCTCGCTATCGCTCGCAGCAATTATTATTATTACTATTATTATTGTTATTATTGAAGTAGTAGTAGTGGTAGTAGTACTAGTACTAGTAGTAGTAGTACTACTAGTAGTAGTAGTACAAGTAGTAGTAGTGGTAGTGGTGGTAGTCGCAATGGTAATGGTAATGGTAGTGGTAGTGGCAGTGGTAATGGTAGTATAGTGGTAGTAGTAATAGTTGTAGTAATAGCATCGCCCAGCTAAATATAAATGTATAAATATATAACTTTCTGTTATCATTGATGATGTCGTTGCAATTCATCGCTATCATATTTGTTGCTAGTCTTCACTTTTAAGGATTATCAGTAATTAAGGGGCGAACCCCTTTTGGTCTCGAGAAGAGGCGTATGGTGGGAGAGAGATGGTGAAATGCTATTCAGAACGCTGTTACCGTGGAAACATCCGGTCCAGCAACCTGAGTCAATGTACACATGTCTAATTAAAGTTGCGACGGCTGTGTTTGAAGGCAACTGTAGTGCGTCAACGTGATTAGTCGTGTGTTAGTATTCACGTAATGGGAAACTTTGCGAATTATGAAAACTACATAAATAAATAAGTAAATAAATAAATAAACAAACAAACAAATAAACATACAAACATAAATACACACATACATACATACACACACAACAGAAAGGGCATGAATTTGACCTTGACAACGTCACAATTTTAGATAAGTGCTCCCAATAGAACAAGAGACTGTGTTTAAAAACGTGGCGCTCAACAAAGGACAAGAATGCCAGGGGCGGATCCAGGATTTAGTGAAGGGGGGTTCGGACAGACTTCTATCTACATTATCTAACGGCTGTTGTTTGACAAGTCCTTTTTTCACAAGAAAAAGTATGGTCAAGATATTTGCGTTTTTTTTATTGTATGGGGTTCGACCGAACTACCAGAACCACCCCTGAATCTGCCCCAGAATGCAATTAATGAACATATCGACTTTCCTCGCGTTTATTACATTTTAAAGTATTTTTAACTAGCACTTTTATGAATTTTAATTAGTATTTTTCAATTGTTTTTCAGGCTTGCCAAACTCATTCCAATTCAGTTCAACTTAGGAAGGTCACTGAAGGTCCTTAAGTGACCGAAATGCTTAGACAAAACTATTTAACAAGAATCAACACTTTTTGTCAATTTTATCATGCCTGGTTACAACCACAGTATTTTTAATCATATATTTCTATACATTCATACGTACAAAACATACATCTTGCTGGATTTTCGAAAAGGTTATCGACAGTTACAAGCCCGGTGTCCCGAGTACACCCCTCCCAAACTTTCCAGTCTCAAGCTCTTCCAAAAATCGCAACTGTCTGAATATCCGAACTAGTTTGAACATTTTAGACTACAGACATCCCAGAAAGTAACCGCTAGCTTGTGTGGTATTTAATTAAGGCCGGAAACCAGAGCTGAAACTGGCGTGTTCTTAAGAGTGAGACAAGAACTGACCGGAAGCTGGCTGTCAAAATCACGCTACGGTACAAACGTTCGAGCGCGTTTTGCGAGAAGGGAAAAATCGCTCGTAAAAAGTTTCAGCGATTAAAAAGAGAGATCTTTCGATTTGCTATCTTTTGAAGGAAAGCGCATCGATGTTGGAGCAAACAAGCCGAAGTTACGGCGGTTTGAAATTAGGGCTTTTTGTGACAAAATGAGGCCTTTTTGTACAATTTCAGGGAGTACCTTTTGGAAAATCCACCCAGACATATATACATACATATACAGACAAAAATACATACATACATACATACATACATACATACATACATACATACATACATATATATATATATACATATTAAAATTGTAAAATATACGGTTTGAAAACTTTAAAACTTTAAAATGACTCGAGTTTCACGCTCGGTGGCGATCATCAGATAAAAAGCTTCGGAGATGGAGATAAAGTATTAATAGAGTTAGGGCGGCTTGTAATTGGCAGCGATGAACTTGTTGGCATGTCGGCATTTGGCTAGGAGCTCCGATCTTTTGTTCAGTAGGGATTTCTTATCCGCATTCAAAATTCACATCTTTTCCGCGAGGCATAATGAGCATTGTTTTTGTCCACTTTTGTAAGCCTTTGTTCGTTTCACAATGAACCAATTGATCGTAAATTGCTTCTTGTTTTTCTTTAGGTCCCAGATGTGTGATGAAAGAGTGGTGCTTGCTGCATATTTCTTGTTGTTTTATTATAGCACCCATGTTGTTCATGCAGCTGTAACTAATTTTTCACGAGTTCCGATTGAAGATTTTATGGAGTGCGTTGCTCTTTGGGAAATACCTGTCAATAAGATGGATGAATTGCTTGCAGATGTTGCTTTGGACAGACTGGCTAAAAGGGGGATTGAACCAAATGATTTGTCTTGGTCTGTTTCTCTTTTTCTGAGGCGTTCACTTTTTGCGCTCGCTGAAAACTAATTGTTCTGTATAAAGTAGCCGCTAGATTTTAGAGCGTTTTGATAGATGGGCGCTTCTTTTCAAATTCTAGTTGATCGCAAGACAGGCCGGACAATCTGTTGTTGATGGCATTGGGTAGCTGCTTAATGATTGGTGGGGGATGGTTGGACAGCGCGTTGATGTAGATGGGGGGTTGTTAGGCTTGCGGTACGGATAACATTTACCGCTGTTTAGGTCTAGGGTGATGTCTAGGTAGTTCACGACTTTCAGGTGCATGGGCTTGTACAGTGATTTTTAGTCCCGTCTCGTTGAATATGGCCGAGAAATTCGTTCGGATCTTGTCAGCTGTTCTTGGGCCAATGCCTTCGAGAGCTGCCAGCCCGTCGTCACGATAAAGGCCAATAGTAGAGTTGCGTTTGTAAACTGCGGTCAGTTTGCTTAAGATGAAAAGTCCGACAAGTTCGCAAATCTCCGCCCCGTCGTAACTTCCCATAGTGATGTAGAAAAGAGAGGAGTTGTTTCGTTTCGACCATGGCTGCTCATTATCGAAGAGTAATGACTTTCTAGAGTGTAGAATAACATATTTTTCTTGTTCGGAGATATTTGTATACTGCCTTGCAAAGTCGATGGCATCGATGAGAAGATATACATATATACAGACATATACAGACAAACATACATACATACATACATACATACATACATACATTCATACATACATGATGACTGCTGCATCTTTACTGATGAAAGGCGTCTCAATTTTATCCGATCAGATCTTTATGCACAACTATATGCCTCTCTAGTCCTGGTGCGGATTTGCAAACTTTATTGCTGACATTAGACAGATGTGACCCTGAACTGTCATGAATGACATGAGCGTGAGAACTTGATGTGACTTGACGTGGTTGACATATCCAGCCTTACTAAACAGGGCACGACCACATGTTTCACATTCCCAGCTATTCACGTCACTAGGCACATCACGAATTGTCCTTTCTCGAAGATTCCGCTTGAGCTCAGCATAATCGAGCCTCTTCAGTTCGAGTGAGTTGCACCCAGCCTTCACAGAACTCCTCTATTCGTTTCGATTGCCTGCTAGCACTCCCGATGAATCAACGTTGATTTCCAGAAGTTTCAAATTGTCCTTAACACAGTCCCTGAATCTCTTCTTAGGCTTCTGACGTGGGCGCTCTCCGATTTTCAGTTAGCCATAAAAGAGGCGAATACAAAAGCGTTGTCAGAACACATGACTTATATACGCTGATTTTAGTTTTCAGAGAAATAGTACGATCAGACAATACTCTCTTTTCCAACTTTCCAAAGGCAACAGAAGATTTTGGAATACGCAAGTGTATTTCAGTATCCAAAGATCCGTCTCTTGACAAAGTGCTCCCAAGATATACATAAGTATCAACTATATCCAATCTGGTGTCATTTATGACTATATTTGGCTCGTTACATAGTTCACCTGGTTCAGGTGTGGACACCTTTTTCGTCTTTTTCAGACGTATTGTGAGCCCGAATACAGTGCAAGCAAAGGAGAAATGATTCATTATAAGCTGCATATCTTCTACACTATGAGCAACAAAGACAGTATCGTCAGCGTAGTAGTATCGAACTGTTAGTTCGCGAATAAGCATTATAAGAGGTTTTTGTTTTGGCATAAAAATGTCTCAGATTAAAAACTTTTCGTGATGTCCGAAACTTTAAATAAATGCCGGTGTCGCAATCATTAAACGCAGACATCATTAACACAGCAAAATAGATGGAGGCAACAGATATTTTATCAGAAAGAGTGCCACTAACAGTAACATAGGACTTCATATCCCTATCTTGTTTAAGCATGTGTATGAAAGGTAATTGGTGGAAATCCGAGCTTTCCCAAGATTTTCCACAAGGCCTCTCTGTTTACAGTGTCAAAGACCTTTGTGAGATCAACTAAGACTTGATATAGTGTGATCTGTTGCTCAATGCATTTTACCTGAATCTGACGAGCAGCGAAAATCATATCGGTTGTCCCTCTTCCTGATCTAAAACCACATTGAATTTCAGGGATAACCTTAGGGCAGATATGTTCCATGAACCTATTCAGCAACAGCCAGGCCAACACTTAGCATGCCATCTGCCTCCAAAAGAGTGATACCATGGTAATTATCACATTAAGATTTGGATCCCTTGCCTTTGAAGATGGACACTAAGATACCATCAACCCAGTCCTGCAGTATTGGAGTTCCCTTCCAGAAGACAGCGAACATGTTATGAATTGAAGACAATATGTTTTCACTTCCATGTTGCAGGAGTTTCAACGGGATGCCATCTAGCCCAGGGGCTTTCCCAGAGTTTATCTGCTTAAGTGCTAGGCGAACTTCGTCGATAGTTGGGGTTAGGTCCATGAGGTGAATAATATCGTATTGGGGTAAACTGTCGATAACTGAAAAATTGACCACTGATGGATTAAAAAAAGGATTTGAAAAGTGTTCGTGTCAGTGCTGAGTTATACCTGCTGCGTCCTTTTACAGAGACGTGCCATCCTTCGATCTCAAAGGTACTACATTGGATGAGTGTGGACCAAATGCCTTCCGTAGAAGGGAGTACATAGTTTAATATCTTTCCTATCGTGCGCACTCTGAATTTCTTCTGAAGTATTGGACCACCACTAATTTTCCATCTTTCTTAGCTCTCGTTGCAGAGTGGCCTTATGCTCTTTGTAGAACTTTTCGACAGCAGGGCTATTGCTGAAATTCTCGTTTAGCAACAGTTTATAAAGTTCATGTTTCGTGAAGAGTAGCTGGCTAATGTTTTGGTCGTTTTCATCATACCAGTCCCTATGCTGTTTTCGTGTAAGACCAAGGACATCAACACCCACAGAGTAGACTTGTTCCCTGAAATTACTTCAAGAATCGTCAAAACGTAGGCTGCCAAAATCATCAGAAAGGGCTTCATGAGTATCCGGATGTTCCAATTTAGCAACATCGATACGTTTTGGCGCTTGGACCGCAGTCATCCGTGACTTTTTCCAAATACGAAACTTAAACTTTCCTCGGACCATAAAATGATCAGTTCCACATTCTGCACTGCGTATTACACGCATGATAGAAGCATCCCCGATATTATCTTTCCGAGTGATGATGTAGTCAATCATGGGAACTTCATGCTTCAATTTCAGACGGAAGAAGGTGTAAGAGAAGACCATTATAATTTATCTTGCCAATACCATAGCAACCAACTGATGATTCCAGGTTGCACCACACAACTTCTGGCGCCAAATTTGATAGTCCCCAATGCAACCGCCTTATTTCCTTCGCCGCGGGTTCCCTCACTCGAAAAACGAGCGTCTGCAGACTATACGAGAAGTATTGTGTTTCACGCCTCCGCGCAAGCCTCCACATTTGTATAAATTTTTTCAATTTTCTAAATGACATTTGACACCATGTTATGCCAGGTTGATCGTCAAAAATAGACCAGATGCGAAAGATCAATGTGTCAAAGCTTATAGTTTTGCTGGAGTCTTGTCTCTTGAAGTTTCAAAATCAAATACGCATTTTTATGTCTTATAAATACTCACAAGAAGTTTTTCATTATTACTGAAGCCGGCGTTACCTCTAAAATAATGTGCTATCTGTGTAGCAGAATGTCCCCCGCTGGAAGGATGGATGTTCTTGTGAAAAGGGAAAGTAAACCTGGAGATTGACATCGAAGTTCTCGAAATGGGGATCGTTCTACCGACAAAAGAAGCTCATTTTGTCTGCAAATCAAAATGTAATGGGAAACTTTTGAAACATCACAATTCTCGGGAGAAGTTCAAAGGAATAAGGAAAAATTGTAAAGTTGCTACTCAATCGAGTGGGAACATTCGAGTGAAGAGAATGAGTAAAGAACATGAGTGAAATCAAGGGAGATGCAACAACGTGAATTGCATCTGATTTACCCAAACCAGAATTCGGAGACAATTCTTCGAGACGTGAAGAACGAAGTGGCGCCAGTTGATAAATTATCGACTTTTCAGATCCCGTTGGGAGGTTTACGGACACATCTTTCACAGTCAAGAACGCACAAAGAGCCATTTCTTGCTTAGATCTCAAACTGTTTATATCAAACACTGATAAAATAGATTGCAATACTTCAGAAAGCCGATCACTTGTTAGAGACATGTTTTGCAAACTCGTGTCAAGCGTGTGAGAGAGAGAAAGTAGACGCATTGCATGTATTAAATTTTTCCCAGTTGAGAAAATACTACAGCGCATCTAATTGGTTGAAAATCACGGAGGCGCGAAACACAATACGTCTCTTATAGTCTGCAGAGGCTCGTTTTCCGAGGGAGGGAACCCGCGGCGAAGGAAATAAGGCGGATGCACTGGAGGCTACAAATCTGAGTGACGCGTCGCTTTGTTGTTTGCATAATTAGAATTTCATTTCACTTGAGCTCGAAGACTAAAGTGCAAAGAATTAAAATCATTCAGTAAACAGCTGCTCGATCAACAACAAACTAAAAATCTTGGGAGTCACCAACCGTTTTCAGGGTTGCATTCAAGGATAAGCTCGATCGAAAGAGCTAAATATTTTCATCTTAAATCTTTTCCTTCAAGTGGCTCTTTGCACATTTTGTCAGTGGAATACGTCGAGCGCAGAAAAAGAACTGAAAGTGACTTTCAGCTTGAAACATCATAAAAACAACAGTTTGAGTGGTTCGACAAATCTGTTCAGTTTTGGACTCTCGGTGTCAAAATTTGCAGAAGATTTTGTAGGAGCTAGAACTGAAAAGGTTCAGTTTGATCTTTTAGTTTTCTTTTAATACGATTAATAAATTGAACAACAAACTGGATTACTTTTCAGCTGTTCTTGTTGAGGTGGAGTCCAGATAATGCTATTTACACATTGAAATCGAATGGTTTGAATACAAATTTGTTATATAAAAGCAGCCCTTTATATGTTGTTCATTAGTATTTCAACAGGTTCTAAAGAGACAAAATCTACAAAACTCAACCCCAAAGTGGTTTTTGTGCATAACTCAAAAACGGTTTTATTTTAGAAGCCGAAATTTCATGACTTTTCCTAAAATTGTACGGAAAATCTTTTGGTATGTGTTTCTTAAACATATGATTAACGCCGTTGCTATGGTAACCCAATTTTCCTTATACACTTTTCAATTTTTCATAATTCTATTTTTGTTAAAACAAAGGGTGCCGTGGACTTTTAAAAATGTTTTCAGTTAAATTTATTTTCTTTTACAAAACAATGAATTCTAGGAAAATTGTGAAAATTCGTGATTTCCATTATTTCTTGTTTGAACCAACAAAAATCCGAAGTATGGATGTAAAACGATTGTATAGACAATGGCGAAGATTTGTGCCAATTTTTCTAATCTCTCGGTGGTTTAAAATTGGAGGAGCTATGACCGTTTCCCTTGTTGCCATGGCAACTGCCACATTATTTCAATTTTGAGGGCATTGAGGTACAAATTTGGTTTATGTGTTTTTCTGGTTCTCTTGTCGACAGTTTCTGTCTTGGGATGTTTCTAATATATTTTTTCAGAGAAAATGAGAGAAAAACTATAATAAGAAACAATGAGGTCATTGTGTTGATAACGTTACCAAACTTATGACATCATAACATGGTAATGTGACGTAACTACGTTATGTTGTTTTGAAAACTGTTTTATAAACGCTTAGAAAACTTGATTTGTATCTCTATAAAACTAAGCAGAATTAAAGTGCTCTCAAACAGAAACCAATGTTCTGTGACGTCATTACCACGTAATCAGTTCCTTTATGTTACACCTTACGTATTATAGTACAAGTTTGACGCTTTGAAAATATAATTAAGCTTGGTTTGCACCTCTATATTTGGAAAAGAGCATTCTAACCTTAAGAAAACAAGTAATACCGAAACACCTTATACTATGACGTCACAACCAATTAACGCACCAAAACCCAATCAATAGGTAGAGTTTGTAACACTTAACAAGTTTGCTAAGTTTCATCATTATATGACAAAAAAGTTATGATGGGGGAACTCTTTGCC
>JAOBRH010052238.1:0-12112 GCA_027575125.1 Umimayanthus parasiticus | reverse complement strand
ATATAAATATATAAATATATATATATATCAACATTTCCTTCAATTTTAGATTGATCTAAAATAATACATTCAAGTTGCTTTGAATTTATCGATAGTGTATCTAGACAGAAGGCATTCCTCACCCAGGTAACCACTTGTTCTGAGCTGAACGAATCACCAGCCTGCTGCGCCATGATATCTCTGCTGTTAAGGGAGTGTCATCACCCTCAATTGTGATGGTCTTGGTTATGATTTCTGCCGGCATGGTAACCTGGTGGATGGTCTCTGTTCTTGTTTGCTCAGCAGGCCTCTGACCATCGATTATTACTGTATGAGTGATCACAGACCTACTTCTTCTGTTGGAAAACATACAAAAAGAAATCATCTGAGACAGAAAATGGAATTCAACTCAACTATCTACATAAATTTGGGAGGGAGGGAGGATGGAGAACCACAAATTTGTGTTACACCACTGTGTTAAATGACATTTAATTTACATTTTGGACATAATCAAAACATCAACAGCTCCTATACATATCAAAATCAATCTCACACTTCCTCAAAGTTAAACTTCCTAAGATGAAAGCTACTGAATTATTACTGTAAGTCTTCCCATGCACATAAACACATGCCTGTGTTTGCAAGATAAACATTCAAGCAATGACCTGATTTCCATGAGCATTTACAAACCTAATATGACAGTTTGTGATCTCAGCACACAGTATATATGCACCTGAGTTGCTGTCATTTATGAAGTCTTTAACCCTCTCAACCCCAAACATGACAGATAACGTGTTGGTAAATTCTCATAAACTGTCTCAACATTTTTCTTCTAAACAGGTTGTGAGAAAGTTGCTTTTCATCTTAGAGAGTTTGCTGTGTATGATCAATTGCTTTATTCTCACAACTAAACAATTTATTTTTTATGGATAATGTAAGGTGAAGATTTATGCTGATAAACTGGCTGGGGCTGAAAGGTTTAATTGCTTGATGAGCAAAACTGAGGAGAACGAATCCCCTAGTCCCAGTCCCCCACTCTTCTTTCTTCTCTCTCCCTTTCCCCGCCTGTGCATTCCCTGGAACAGACATGATGCATTTAGCTATTCAGTGGGCAGCAAAGCTGTGTGGCTCTTCATCTAAAATTAATTTTTGAGTGATGAATATACTTCAAACGGAAAAGCAAAAATATGAATAACTACTACTCATCAACCAAAGTAGCTATAAAAATGTCTGAAAATGCAGCTAGAATAACCTTTAACCTCAGATTGGATTGCTTTACCCTTTCACCCCCCTCAAGTTAGTCACCATCTATCTTCTCCTTATAACATCAATACAAGAAAGGTTGTTTAGTTGTGAGAATATAGGAATTGATCACACATTTCAAAAGTATCCAAATATGAAAAGAAAAAAATTAATATCCCAAACTGCTTGAAAGGAAAAGATGGATGTACCATTTAGGAGAATTTACCAACACATCATTTGTCATGTTCGGGGCTGGGTAAGTATGTGCAACCTTGTCAGATGCCAGTTTCATTCTAGCCCAATCGAATGACTGAACTTTGAATTGTTGGACAAACAATCCCAATCAAAGATCTTTTTGGCATATAACCAACATCATTGTACATTTATATTTCTCAGACATTTCTATGTTTATTGAAGAAATATGTCTCATATTTCAAACAAGTGCATCATTGTTACTGTCCATGTTTAAATATATTTGGTTTAAAGTCTACAGTTTTCAAAACAAAATTAAAATGAAACAAACACAAGCATGATTGAATTGCAAATCAAATGTGAGCATTTATCAGTGAAGCTCTAAGACACAAATTACCACTGGTTAGCAGAATACACACAGGTTAGTGAGGGTTGAAGAGGGTTAGATATGTCTAGTGAGGGTTAATGAGGTCTAGTGTCTGTGATATCTAGTAAGGTTCATGTCTAGTGAATAGAGAGGGTGACCCTCATTAGAAAATTGAGGTCAATATAGAGGAGGGTTGTTGGGGGATATAAAAGAAATTTGACCATAATTGGATATACCTGGTAGTTGGTAGCTCGGCATATCTTCCTGTTTGCTCATTTGGGTTATTTGAATGTTGTCCTTGCTGACTGGCTGTTTGGAGCCTACGCTGCTGATGGTCATGGTCTTCAAGGTCTTCACTTCAGGTGAAGTTGTCTGCCGAATGACTTGCAGAATGTTCTGAGCAGTTATGGTCATTGTCTTGGTGATGATCTGAGGATCGTCAAGGAACTTGCCAGACTGCCTTTTAATCTGTTCTCTCACAAACCCCCTCTCCCCTTGTTCATACGTCAAATGTAAATCATCCCTCAACAAGTTTTGGATTTCTGGTCTTGTGTCATGACCATTAGCCAGGTAGTGTAGTGTATCTGTTGGGTGCTGACTATACAACATCTCCCTCCCTCCGGCCATTGGACATTGTCCTTGTGCTGTATCCACTTGGAGTACTGTGTGTCTAGTCAAAACAACATCACCATTATTGTGTTTGCTTCCCAAAATGTCCACACCACAATTGGTTAGATCGATACACATCAGTTACTAAGTTGGCTTGTCATTACAAAAAACAAACAAAGCTGGAACCTTGTAAAAACTTGTCCATGTATAAAAAAATTATTTTCCAGTTTTGTGATATAAAAAAGTAAATGCATTGGGCCTAAGAGTGAAGTGTAACAAGTTCTTACAGACAAAATGTTCTTGTAGGTACAACAATCAGGGTTGTACATAGCGGGTAGTTGATTTACAAATAATCCCCCTCCCTAGAGCAGAAATGTTTCCACTGAATTTGAGGAAACTTTCACCGCTTCAAAATTTGTCACCCCTCCCCCAGTCATACAAAGCTACGTAAGGTATTTCAGGCAAGATACTAGCTTTAACTGTTTACAGTCATACAAAGCTATGTAAGGTATTTCACGCAAGATACTAGCTTTAACTGTCTACATTGGACCAGACAACACCTGCAGCACACAGGATTATTGGTGGTAAAAAAGGGCCATATTTAGAGTAGAAAATACTTCAAAGACTATTCTTACCTTGTATGGACCGATTGAAACAGGGGTTCATCTTTCGGGTGGTTTGGGCAGTTGTTTTGGCTTGTTACTGTCAGACAACCTCGCCACCCTTCCCTTGTACAAATCCATGTCAGTAAGTTTCATCTCCACTCTCTTCAAACTTCCAGTACCAATGGTTGGTGTTGCGGCTCCAAACTTGATTGGCTTCTCCTCCTTCACAGGTGTCTCTCTCTCCACCAGATTGTAGTGGGCCATGTCCACTATGATTGGCAGTTCCTCAGTTCACCTGCCAGCCTTAGTAAGTTCAGCTCTGTTTGATGACGAGTTGATGAGACCTTTTAACTCAACTGTATGTTACTGCAGGATCTAGTCACTTTTTGAGCTACTAGATCATTCAAGCTCTTTCTCCGGATTGAGGCCTTTATCTACTAACCAACTGACTTTAGTGAGTCCCCTTTCTGTAGCGAGCCAGCTTTTGAGACGCTAACAATATGCCTTCGTATCCCTAGAATATGCTTGCAAAAGCAACATGCTTCTGGAAGTAACTTTCTTTGGGGAGGCTGTAGAATGATTCCAAGTGGTCTAAACTCACCCTGCTTCAACCCCAGGGCCTTTTGCCAGACCACTGGGGAGCACTTGTGCTAGCAAATATCTACCCAACCACAGGTAAAATTGTAAAATTGATAAAAGGAGTTGAATCTGGTTAAATAATTTTAGATGTCTAAAATGTTTAAAAAAGTGAAATATTAATTGCAATGAAAGTGAAGGTTTTCATGCTATCAGCAGATATTCAGGTTTGGGGAACTGGCTGAATGGAATGCATCCATTTTTCATCTCCCAGTCAATTTTAAACTGCAGAGACAACTGTGATGTCGCTAAAATAAAAGTCAAATCAGTAACTGATCATCAGTAGGGTACCTAAAATGTGTGCAGTTCTACGATTGGTTTCGGCTCCATCAAACCCTAGACCAGTTGTAGGCCACATTAGGAGGAGCCACTCGCTGTGTGAGCACAGTTACTAAACAAACTGAACAACACACGAAAGGAAAACAGAAATGAAAACCTATAATGAAACTGTGTATGATGCCACAAAACAAAACAGTGATAACAACAAAAGCAAAATATAAGAAAATAAGAAGAAAATCAAAACGCACGAGTAAAATAGGAATCAACAATGTATGTGTACAAACACTGATAAATAGAAACAACTAAACATAATAAGAAGTCAGCATGATTAATTCCCGCAGGAATAACTTACACCAACCATAGAGGTATCCGCATGTATCAGGGACTTGCTCAATTCAAGTCACATGCACAGGAATTTCTGGAATAGAACGCTAGGCTGTTATTTTGCCCGGTCAGGTACTGGGACTGAGAGATTCCTCAAATGTAGCTCAACATTTTCCAATTTTCAGTATTTACACTTTTGGGACAAGCTCAACTGTTACAATTAGTCAATGCCCAAAAATCTGTAAATTTATTGTATTTTATTTGTTAAATTGTGTGTAATAACAGGCTTTATTAAAATAATCTTGAATCTTAAGCCTTGAGCCTTGAATCCCAAATTTTTGGAAATGTTTACCAAAAACTGATGCGTTCCGTTTGATTTCCAACCAAAATTTTCGAAAATCCTGCCAAATAGAAAGCGCCCTTGATCACGGTAATCTTTCTCATTGTATTTATAGTAATCCATGATCAAAGAAAAGCTAGAGAAAATATTAAATTATGTTATACTCTCAGAAAACAGTTCTAAGAAAGTAGAGAGGAAAAACTTGTTTGTTTAAATTAGGTTTCAGTATTGAAATATAAATTGCCTTCAGAGTTCTCAAGGGAGTCCATGACTTGGCTAAGGCCAAAATGTTCCATTCGAAGAGGTGACTTGGGATTGCATCAATAAGGTAAACGTTTTTCCTATCTTCATGTTCTGCCTGCCGGATGGAGAAACTTAGGCTAGTATTCTTCCAACACAACTCACCTTCCTTTCCAGAGTTCCAACACCTGACAATGGCCTCTTCTTGTTTGGTCTGTTCAGTGAACTGTCATACTGGTGTTTCTTCCAAGTGTCATCCTCAGCATCCACAAACAGCAAGTGCTCTGTTGTGGGCTGGGCAGATCATATCTCAGCAATACGAGAAGAGACACGAGAAGACGTTGGATGGTTATCTTGGTCCACTGTAAAGCCCTCCTTCCTCAGTTGCTCAGTGTAACGGAACTTGGACCCCAGCTTGAACAGGTCTCCCTTGTCTTTGGGTGGGTAGGGGAAACTAAGCCTGTGGGAAAAAGCTAGTTTAGTTTTTGCAGAAAAGTAGACACAGGTTTGTACACATGACTTCCCCTTTGGTCAAGGAAAAACTTGAGGACTTTTAAAGGTTACAAAACATCCTCCTCTGAACACACAAATGGCCACTTTCTTCCAGTAAATTCTTCCATTTCACACGCTGTGATGTTAAGTAACAATAAGAAAACTGCAGAATACAACTGAATTATTATGTAACAATAACTTGAACACAAAACTTCAGTATTTCACAACAATAACTGGGAACAAAATTTAGTTTTCACTAACAACTCTGAATAAGTGTCTGATTCACCAAACAAACCTTCGGCCTAAAAACCAACAAATACCTAAAAATTATACTAGGTGCACTGCATGCGAATAAGAAATAGAGGATATTTCAAAGTTCCTACAAAAAAATTGTTTTCCCAGGAATCCTAGACCTTGAACAAAAAATCCAAAAATTCAAGGAACTCCAGATAAGTAGAGCAGGGTTTACAAGCCACAACAAATCTGTAACGAAACTCACTGAAAATGTTGTTGGTTATACACCATCACAAGTCAAAAGTATTCATAGCTATGCTATATTCTATCCCATCGCAAAGTTTGACTCAGTGGTACTTACAACCTCCAGATCCACGAAGATCATCCCATAAATGGTTCAAATACCAATGTCTTCACATACAGAGCATGGTTATTGTGCAACTATCTGCCTATCTCTTGCGTGGTGAATGAAATTATAGTTAGTGATTATCGAAAATTTCATGGACATTACCAAAACTTGAAAAATGTGTTTTCAGTCTGCTTGAATATCAGGTGTGAGCACGGTTAGTTGTTCTGAGGTTTATATGTTGTTTTTTGAACGTAATGATGGTGCCGCCAGTTGGGTGACAAAGATCCAAGTTACAATTCTGAACCAGCGTGTCACACTGCATGAAATAAGGACTACCAGTTATTTTGGGGAACAATGAGAACAGTTACACACTGTTAAACAAGGAAACAACCAAAAGCAATTAACACTGCAAATCTGAAGCTGTCACTAAACAAGCACATTTCGATCCTTTGAACTGTTCCTCTTCCCAAGGAGGATAACTTAAATATTCTTTGATGACAAAAAACTGCATTAACATTGAAACAATGAACCCCGCTCAAATCTGATGATTGCCAAGCATACAGAACATTTTTTATCAAGTTTTTATGACAGGTTGGTGTAGTCCTGAGAAGGACTGTTGTTGAATGTAACCCAGGTAATTCAATGTTTGTGGTTGGTTGATTGTCCCAGTTGGTGTAGTCCTGAGAAGGACTGTTGTTGGTTGTGGCCAAGGAGAGTCAACGTTTGTAGTTGGTTGATTGTCCAGGTTGGTGTATAGTCCTGAGAAGGACAGTTGTTGGTTGTAACCCAACTAGGCTAGTGTAGTCCTGAGGATGGTTGTTGGTTGTGACCCAGGTCAGTCAATGTTTGTAGTTGGTTGATTGTCTGGGTTGATGTAATCCTGAGAAGGACTGTTGTTGGTTGTGACCAAGGTGAGTCAATGTTTGTAGATGGTTGATAATCTGGGTTGGTATTGTCCTGAGGTGGACTGTTGTTGGTTGTGACAGACATTTGAACAACCCAAGAGGAAGTCATCCTCAGACAGCAAACATGCTAAGGCCAAGTGCAGATGGATGTACAACTCTTACAGTCAGTTCAGAGAAAGCTACTCTTTTTTCTATGTAGGTCCACCTTTCAAAGACCAAACACTACCACACAAATTGATTCTTCAGCTTCAAAATTCTTGTTGAAAAACGGAATATGAAAGAACTTAAAAAAAAAAAGAAAACAAGAAATCCCCACTGTTTATCCAAAAAAGAGATTATCAAGTCCGTTTCGAACACTTCCAGGCCAGTTAATTTTAACCATTTCTTTTACTGCAGTTTAAATTTTTAGTCTCATGTTATTTTTATTCTTTACCTTTTCAGTTTTAATGTTTAAATACCAAAGCCAAATCCTGCAATAACATACTCCCTTGAAAATTATGGTTTGGCATACACTTAATTAACACACAAAAACCACACAGCAACAATGATTCACGACTCTGAAACAACACGGAAACTTGTCTTGTGCTTTGCAAGACGAGACTGAAGATTTGTTAGAAATTGTTAAATGGTTGCTATTGACAGAATGATGTTAATGTGGCAAATAGAAACTTGTTTACAATGGGACAAAGGGAAGAAATGATGGAGAAGAAATCTTGAAGAAAAACACAAAAACACTATCACAATCAACAACAGTTCAGCAGGAAGGTGAGTCAAAGACTTGACAAGACAAGTACTTCTATTTCTCACCTCAAAATGATTACAAGTAATAAAACATAGAAAGTGTGATGCAGCTGACTGTTAAGGAAGAACGATACATACACAACACAAAACAGACAATGGAGTTTTTTCTAAGAACAGTTGATCTTATAGTTTATTTGCTTCTTAAGGTACTTACAGTTAGTATTACGGTATATCTGTCTGTCAAAACTCTCGCCCATTGTGTTTCAAGTTTTTCACCATTATCTCAGACAAACTTTGAAAAACATCACTGCTGCAAAATTACCTACTCATCTAGGTTTCATAAAACACAGCAATACCTTTGGCAAAAAATGGAATGTCTAACTGATAGCAGAGCTTCAAAACGTATTTTTATAATTATAGAAGCTATCAAGTTTCCAACTCCAAAATATTTGCATCAAAAGGCAGTTCAAAATTTAGTCTATACAGTAAAGTTTAATCAACGTTTTAAGAACAGTTGATTTGTTTACACTTTAAGAAGAGTTTCCTGTTATTAGCCCTCAAGTAACAATGGTCAAATTTACTTCTAGCATAAGTATATATCAAAACTTTGAACAATGTCATGCACAATGCAAAATAGAGAGCACGGCTTTATGGCTTATAAACAATAAACTGTCGTTATACTTTCCAAACGCTTCTTTGAATATATTCAATTGGCCAGGCTTGATTCTTTCATCATATCAAGACACTTGGTAATCCAAGTTCAAGCCGGTAAAAAATAAAATGGGCATGTATTAGCTTGCACTGTACCTCTAAAGGAACTGTTTCACACACCCTATAACTGCGTTTGTAATCCTCAATTTCCTGCTTTCAATTTTTGTATTTATAGTTACAAGCTAAATCAATAAACGTTTTCAACTTCAAACAGATGTAAATGTCAAATTACAAGTTGTTGTTACTTGCTTAGTTTGTAGACAATCTTGATATGTAGTAGTATCTAATCCAAAATCAAAAACAAAACAAAGTAAAATACATCAACTTTTTAAAGAAAACATCATCACTGCTGTTGTTTAACAACAACCGCCTCCATCAGAGCTTCCTTTGATAAACTTGACATCTCCTCCTGGCTGAATAGCAACAACTGCGCTGGGAGGGGGGAACATATCCTTCTCCATTCCCCAAACTTACCCCACCACTGCCAGTTGCATAAAATTCTGCTGACCCCTTTTCTGTAGTACCGGTGACTGCTGTTAACGAAATACCACAGAAATGGTGGTTATGACAAAAGTTGAAGCAGTTTCTGCAAGTGACAATTATAATCGCCAAATTCAAATTCTCTGTAAACAACTGTAAGTTATTATTTTTTAAAACATTGGAAGACAAGTTTTGAAGAAAAAAACACCTGCTTTGCTGCATTGGCAAGTAAGCAAGAAATGGCTTTTAAATCAACAAAGGTAAATGTGATTTGTTTAGTTTTCTATTTGATATGAACTACTGAACAAAAAAGCAAACTTTGCCACAAGAGTGTCCAGACAGTGCTACAGCATGATCTGAAGCATGATTCAGGCTATCACATTTTTTATGGAAACACTTTTTTCCAGCCTATGGGGTAGTCTGCAAGGTGCCGGAAGATTTAAAATGAGTTCAATTCTTCTGGAACTGATGGCGTCCAAGACAAAAGAAACATTTAACAGTGATCTGCAACACACTGGTGGCTTTCTAATGTACTTGGTTAGTCACAAGGTTTTGACTGTTGAATGGAATTGTAAATCAAGCATGCAATCACTCACAGGCACCACAGGCAAGTGGAAACACCAGTCTCTATGTCAGCAGCATCTCTATCAAACATGCTTAGTCAATGTCCCAGCACTATCTGGGGCACTGGCTGGGGTGCTTATGGCTCATGGAACACTAGTCTGCAGTGTCTGTGGCATCTCTACGGTACATGCTGAGTCATTATCCCAGCACTATCTGGGGCACTGGCTGGGGTGTTTTTTTTAGTGGAACGCTAGTCTGCAGTGTCTGTGGCATCTCTACGGTATAATTATGCTTGTCACTTATTACAGCATTATCTGAGGCATTGTCTGGGGTGCTTATGGTTAATGGAACACTAGCCTGCAGTGTCTGTGGCATCTCTACGGTAAAAGCTTGTCACTTATCCCAGCATTATCTGGGGCACTCTCGGGGGTGCTTACGGCTAACCTGATTGGTCTGGGCTTTTTGAGGGTGGTTTGGCTGGAAGGAGAAGGATGGGGGGGGGTCAGAAAGTGCCCATAGACCATAACTCTAAAAGTATTAGTGATGAAATGAAATTTGGTGCGGTAGTAGAAAATAATAGGCTAATTAATTTGGTATTGTTTAATTGTCTTATGATGCCATTATTACATCATAATGAGGTCATAAATACAAAAATTTTCAGTTTATTAGTGTTACTAAACTGTTTTAGTTTCATTTTCAATGTTTTCAAACGCAAACTGAGTAAGAAAAGCTTGACAAAGTGCAAAATACACGGCCGCCATCTTGGATTTCAAGAAAT
This sequence comes from Umimayanthus parasiticus, assembly GCA_027575125.1. NCBI lineage: Eukaryota > Metazoa > Cnidaria > Anthozoa > Zoantharia > Parazoanthidae > Umimayanthus > Umimayanthus parasiticus. Next base: position 2,045 of record JAOBRH010052238.1, on the reverse strand, counting down.
GGTACTGTGCAATACCTATGACAATACAAATCACATGTAAATAAATTACATTACAGGGAATATCGATTAATCGACTTTAAGGCTAACAATTAGCACTTGTTTTAAGGATTTTGCTAATTAGTTAAGAAAAAAAACTAAAAAAGACAAAATTTTAGTAAACATGGTGTTGAAAATGGGGTTGACATGGGAACATCTCATAGCCTGTTGTTTCCATAACCTTATTCTCCAATAAATTTTAGCAAAAGTGCACATTTGGGGTGTGTTTGATTGACTCTATTCCGAAATAGGAAAAAACAGAATAAAAACCTTGTTTAATATTATTGGCTACAATTCCTGTCAATTTAGAAAAAAAACACAACCGAGTTATATCTCTCGCTCCAGTCATGACTTTTAACAAGATGTTTGATTGTTCTGCAAATCAGGAGAGAATTTTCAAATTTTATTCTTATTCCGGAATAGACAGAATAGGGTCAATTGAATGCACCCTTGGTTGGTATTAATTTAATAGTGAGGAAGTTCGTGAAAGTTGAGATCGGCATAGGCACTTTCCGCCCCCAAGGACATATAATTTATGGTTAGTGGAACACTAGTCTGCAGTGTTTGTGGCATCTCTACGGTACATGCTTGTCACTTATCCAGCATTATCTGGGGCACTGTCTGGGGTGCTTATGGTTAATGGAACTCTAGTCTGCAGTGTCTGTGGCATCTCTACGGTACATGCTTGTCACTTATCTAGCATTATCTGGGACACTGTCTGAGGTGCTTATGGTTAATGGAACTCTAGTCTGCAGTGTCTGTAGCATGTCTACGGTACAAACTTAGTCACTCATCCCAGCATTATCTGGGGCACTGTCTGCGATGCTTACCCCTATATGAAAACCAGTCTTTATTAGGTACATCTCAAATGTATACCTGTCACATTCCATTTGTTAATATAATTTGAGGAGACACACCACAAGCATACCTGTAATTTTTTCACAAGTCTTCTCTCTGGCCTCGAGAAACTCCTCAGATCCTGAACTCTTTGCTTCTTCATTCTCAAGTGCATCGTCTGCATCCTTCTTCACTGCATCACCATATTCACCTGACTTGATAGTTGCAGCCTTCTCATCTCCAACCTTAGAGGATACACCTTCATTGGTAGCACTGCCCAGTGTCTTCCCATTAGCCTCCCGGGCAAGCCCAGCTGCTATCAACTGGGAGTTAATTGACATCCCTGCTCTGTCTTCCTTGTCAGTCAATTCAACTTCAAGAACCAGTTGGTTAACAGTCCATACCTTTCCTACAAGCGATTTGTCACTACAAAGATCATGAAACTTCTCATTTGCATCCTCACTCCAAGACTCGCCACTCACAGGCTCTACACCAAAGAGAGAGCAATTTACAGCCTGAGCTGGCAGCACTTGAAACTGCTCAAGTAGTTTCTTAACTCTCGTGGAGGGCAATAGTTCATCATTTCCATAGTCAACAAAGTGTACAGAGATATTTCCATCGTTGCAAACTTCTTGAACCTCGGCTCTGTACCAGACATCATCAGCTGTATACTGACCACAACACATATCCCCTGGGGTGGGTGCCTGCAGTGCAAGTTCCTCATTTTCTAGTTTTGAGTAATAGTTATCAATCTCACTCATCAACTGTTCAAGTTTATTCTCTGGGTCATCAAGCTGACACCAGAGACTGTTTAGAGAATCAACCACAGTAACAAACATAGTTAGAGAATCACCTGCCTTGATTTCTGTACGACTGAATGTCCTTTCTGTAGAACTCGTTGCTGCCTCGGCAGTCACTGTAGCCTGGGCAGGGCTGTCTGTCACCAAAGGTGCAGCGTCTCTACTACCCGACACACGTTCATTGAGCAACTGATTACTTTGTGGATCCAATAACTTGAGAACATAAATCCCTGAAGGTTCCCGAGACACAATCTCCACTTCAAGTAACTTCTGGTCACACAGTTCAAAAAGCTGATCATCATTCACTTGCTCCACACCTTCGAGTTTGCACAACAATGCCTGCAAAGGCAACTGCAGAAACTCGTCTCTTAT
>JAOBRH010051127.1:0-12129 GCA_027575125.1 Umimayanthus parasiticus | reverse complement strand
GTTCAGATAGTAAGGTATAGGAACTGCAGATTTGTCAGTATTTTGTGAAACTCGAAAGTTCTCCCGCATATGTTGTATATTGGAACTAAGACACAGTTATGAAATAACGTGTTATAAGATAGCTACAGGAAAATGTGGAACAAACACTTTGACTCCTTCAATCGAGTAGTGTCGGCTTCTTTCGAAACACAATGACAAAACAAAATTTATGTTTTAAGCTTATCCATAATTCTATGGCCCATAATCTTAATTCTGGATACTATATTGTTATACTTTGTAATGTTTCGTGAGGGTATTCAGTTAGAAATCTTCGCGAATTTGTTCTTTTTCTGGAATTCATGTACATGTAATCGAACACACCCTAAGACATCCGGGTTACCATAGTCTGTATGAAAACCGACCCTGAAATAAACTGAACTGAACTTCAAAGCGGGCTGAGTAAGGCTGGGACCTCTAACTGGGCTTCTGAGACATTCAAGATCTTGAAATTCTCAAAAACAAACTTAATAAAACTGATAACAACTTGTTTTCTTGGGTTTTGTTGTATTGAGCAAAAAGTGCAACTCAGATAATAGGCGCCTCAAAAACCAATATTGTATTTGCAGTCTTGAAACACTTCTAACAAGACTTTTAGTCGGCGTTTATAGTACAGTAAGGGATAAAGTGGCTGGTCGCCGGCTTATTTTGACAAGTTTTTTTTATTATTATTTAAACATATTTGTTGAATCGTTTACTAGCTCAAGAACAAAAATACTCATCCAAGGAGCTCACAATATTACTGATATATCTAGAAATGTAGTGCAGTGCACGGGTTCTGTCGTGCATTATGAATAAACGAAATACTGGTTTGCACAGCCGACTGACGAAACGGTTTGAGTTTTCTTATATAGCACTAAACTAAGCAAAGACGAACCAAATGCAAAAAAGGTACAGGATTCGCCTAGCTGATAAGCGGGAACACCAATTGGGGACAATACGAGCAGCCGGGGCGAGTGGTGCTTGTCTCTGGGCAGCATAGTTAGGCCAGTACAAGACTAGTGAGACATTCGTAAACCACATGAACTTGCTGGAGATGGCTTAATTCCGATTCTTTGAAGGTGGTAGCAATTCTAGGAAATTTGCGAAGTTGATGAAACACTGCAACTGAAACTATTCAGTTACCTCGAGAGGAACGTTATTTCAAGATATACTTAAACGCATTTACAACAAAAGTACAAAACCAGAAATCTTGTTGAAAACTGCAAAAATATTCAAGGGAGGGGGGCATGGTTAACTTTAACTAAACTGCCATCCATTTCCAATCTAAAACAATAGCAATATTGCAAGACAGTAATACTGGGTGGTAAATAAAACAGCAGTATGTTATTCTATTCCCAAAATGGACACGAGAAACAGTTTATTAGGTTGAATATCTCTGGGTAGACATTTCTGTTGCTTAATCAGCGGAGTTTAAACTATATCAACAAACAAACTCGCTACACTTTCACACACCTTTTTTTTGCAGAAACTTTTCTTACAACAACGTTGAAGCTAAAAAAAATACCAAAATTTGAGAACGCGCTAAGAATATGTACCTCAGGTACATGATAGGACAAGAAAGGACAGAGAGGAATGCTTTTTTCTATACATTATGAAAATGGAATGGGGAAAAGCTGCGGGCAATATTAACACATCTGGATGGCACACATGAACTGAGTTGGATCTTGGGAACCGCCCGTTTGAGTATACACGCTTTTTTTTAATAAGAACAAACTTTATAAGAACACCCAGGCTGAGATTTGCCAAAAATTAAGAACAAGCTAAGAACAATCACTAGGCTGAAAGTTTGATCAGAAAATTTTAGGAAATCTATTTAATCCTTGAACACAGATTGAGATGTACATAAAAACAAAACTTGTCAAAATTTAACTTGGTCATCGGGCGCTGGAAGAGTGATAAGCAAGCTGGTCACGTTCGCGGACACTGTATTGACAGTTTCAAGTTTTTTCGCTGGATGAAACAATAGCAAACACATATTTCTTAGTGCCGTTTTACATGTATTGTTCCGTGCAACTAATTCACTGTTTAAAAATATCAAGAAATAAGAACAATTTAAGAACAATTTGAGGCTGAAATCGCCAAAAAATTAAGAACAACCCAGTTTCAGCCGAAAGGAGTTACTGGTTCTGATATAAAAAGCGTGTATGCGAGCACCAAACACCAACTGATGAACTTTTTTAAGCTAACCTCCCCGCAGACCATTGTTCTCCTTCGCTGAGAGAGGCTCTTCCTCAGAAAAACCAGTTTTTCCCAGGGAGAATTCCCGCAATGAAGGAGAACACTAGTTTGCGGGGGGCGATTATAGAGAATATTTGAGGCCGAGATCGTGAAAAAAATCCAAAGAAGAAGTTTCCACAAAAAGAAAGATTGCATATACAAGTATAGTTTTGTCTGAATTGCATCGCTGTCTAACTTCAACTGAGCTAAATTAAATTGAAAATGTAATGCATATCAGTGTGCTTTTCTCGTGGATATCTTGCCAGGAACAAACCTAACCATGTTTCTTTTGAACGCAGTAATTTTAAAAAACTAAAACATGTTTCACTTTTTACCAACAAATTAAACGACAGTCACAAAAACTAAATTTAGAAAAGTCGGAAAAGGGCAATGATATTTTCTTGTAATTCATCGAGAACTCAATGGCAGTACAGTTAACTGAAAATTTATAGCTTATGATTAAAACTAGAAAATGTCAAAACATAATGTGAGTGGTTGCATAAGATATGGTTACTTAATGTCACATTTAAAGATCATTTGCTTTACATTTGTTCAATTTGTTGCTAGCGTAAAGCAGATTACTTGACCAAATTACAATTTCACCTGGAAAACATTCTGGCAGTCGCGCAGCTACCACCATTTGGTTACAAGAATTTCAAACAGATTACAAAACCCAATTTTGCAGCTGTCTACTAGAAATTATAATTCTATGCCGTTCTTGCTCATCTCGAGTTACAAGAATAGCATCAAACTCCCTGAAAATTATATATTTTTAAGTTTAAAGTCAACTTTACTTGTACAATGTAACTAAGATTTTAAGCAACAACTGGCACAGACGGAATATAAAGGAAATTCCTGTAGTTTCAAGGGAAGTGGTCCGTTGAATGTTTATTAATGTTTTGAAACTATAATCAATCTCTATTCTGCTTTCATGCTTACTATAAAGTTACACCTACAGCCCTTGGTTTCTAGAAAAAAAAGTACTTTATACTAAGACATGAATTGATACATTAACTGAAAGAACTTTCATTTAGGTAAACAAATCTTTATAGTTTACTTCCATTCTTACAATGGCTCTATAAAATCGAGTTTCACCACCTCTGCATATACCACAAACAGAATGAACAAAAATTCGTATATGTTCTTGTGTCTATAGATCGTGGACTCTCGATGATATTTCTCAAGTTACTGAAAAGAAACATTTATCCGGCATATCGAAAACTTTATGTAAAAGTTTAGAATCATCTTCTTAAAACTTTTAAAAGATATCCACAGGAGATATCCACAGTTATTATACAGAAAAGCTTTCATCTGAAAACTTTTGCTGTAAGCTCTAAAAATCCGTTGAGAATTACATCAACATGCTTCTGTGTTGTAGTGAATTTATACTTACTAACTCACTCATGAAAAAGTATCTCTTAAATATTCACAAGTAGAAAAACGCGCTAGGCGTAAGCGACTGTCACGATACAAAACAGTCACCTTTAGGCTTAACACGAGCATTCGGAACTCCTTTAAAGAAATATAATATAGTAGTATGTATCATCCAAAAATTGTTCCAAGAAATGAACTGTTCTTTTCCATTTTTATCATTCAAAATACAAGGAACTCTTGCCAAAGCTTTTTTCCCGTTACTCAAACAAGAAAAGTAAAACCAAGTATTTTAGGAGAAACAAAACCGAATCATGTTTCGTTTTTTTTCTCAACGGGAACAAACGTCATGAAATTTTAAGATGAATGACTTCCAATACTGAGTATTCTTCGAGATGACATATCGCGAGTTCTCTCCCCAATGCAGTTTTAGAAAAAAAAACTCTTCCAAACGGCTTATACACGGTTCGGAGGTTCACAATAAAAATTATCTTCGCCAAAGTTCATTTACATGCTACAAAAGGCATAGCAAACCACGCAGGATGAAAACTTTGTAAGCTATGCAAAGAAAATTGTAAAAAATGAGCTGGACAGTGCCGTGAGCTTACGAGTGATCTCGTCGCCCGCGGTCGACTTGTAGATAGTACGTCCCTTAGCCAGCGTCAAAGAAGACGTGTGATCAGATGAAGCATGTTCAAGATTTACCACAGCATTGTTAGTCTAAGACACAAACAGGATATCACCCTTAATAGTAAAGCACTGCAGATAAATTTAGTGCGTGCGTGTACTATCAGTGTAGCATTAATAAACATTATGATTATTATCATATCATACAGACCGAGTTTGCATTAAATGCAAAACACCAAAGCAGTAGACGTGAACTATATTTCTTGGCTAACGCCGCCCACACGAAAAAAAGATTTTCTCAAAACTGACAACAGTCGATTTGCTCCCGCCGCTTACACCACAAGTTCGAAACTACAGTATAACATGCAGCAGTGAAACCGCATGTATCAAGAACGGTGCAGAAGAATACGTTTTGGAAATAAGTTACTGATCTCTTTTCATGTTACGTTATGTTTCGAAGAATCGTGGTGTGTATATTGGTTTATCCAAAAAGCTTCTACGGTATTACCTGTGGTGTCGCCATGTTTGCTTTTTCTGAATGTTTTTTCTTGACAGCGCTTTGACACGATTCACGCGCAATGTTCTTAACAAAGTTTTCAAACAAGGAATGAAAACTTACATTGTTTACCCCCAAAACATAAAACTAAACTTTGAAAAGTTTGTTCTCTATATGCTCTTACATAAAAGGAAATTAGTCTTGGAAATGATTTGTTACTTGCAACATCCCTCAAAGACAAAATGGAGCTCGAGACTCAAGATAGTTGGATATTTAAAAAGCATGTGACGTTTTAGTCTGACATAAAACCATTAAAATACAATTTTACAAGATGTCACTCTTCACGTACCTTTTCCGTTGATGTTTTCCATTTTAACTGGGTTCCTTGCTGTGTGCAAACTGTGCCTTATTCAATGGAGCTTCGCCGAGTGATGTACGACCTTTCTGGCACCGATGAGTCGCTAGCACCGACACAGGAAACAACCTGCTGTTAATAATTCGTGTCCAAAGAAAAATGCATTAGGGTCGGCAAAAATGATCAGCAGGCTAGTGATAGGCAGAATATTTGACAGGTTTCTTGCAATTCATAGGAGCGTTCTAGAATTGGAACTTCAGAGACTGCTATTTGCCTTGTACACAAAACAGCTTTCGCGGTTAAATGTTTGAACAGGCTTATTAAAACCTTCTATTTATCTAGACATCCAATGTTAACTACCTGTTCAGACAGTGTCTCTCTTTTCGTGCAGGAGAAAACAGGCTGTTATTAATTCTATCATTCTCCCTCCACCCTCAGACCTGAAGCACCATTGTCTAAAAGCAATCTTCTGATAAACTCGAGTTAGCTTAATGAATGCGAATATAATTTTATTTTAATCAACAATTTCCAGCCCTACAGATGTTTTGAACCACAATGGAGCAGCTGTCTCGCAGAACTGATCCCGTGCCGTTCTCTTGGGAAACGATGCAAACCCAAGGTCTTCACTGAGACCAAGAATACATGCTACAAAATCGAAAACAGGAAAAACATATATTTCAACAAACAACTAAAAAAATAGTGTCATGCTTATGAAGCCAAACGGGGTTTCGTAAATCTCTCAAGAACCGAATCGAAGACAGACTATATGTAAACAAAAGGACTAAGACAGCTTCTTCAAGAAGCCTTTCAACAAAAGTTACAAGTTTTTTTCTCATGTGCATTGGTAACTGAAGTTGATCAAACAAGACTCTACAATGTCAAAAGGACAACCGACTTTTTTATAGCAGGTCAGTGCACAAGCAGTAGAAGCGGTGACAGAAACATTTTGGTTGCCAAATGCCACACTGTTAAATATTTCGGGAGTTTTGGCCTCAATAGCAGAATCAGTCTTAAAAGGTCATCTCGCCATAAGATATAGTTTGTAACTTGTTTCTTTCTACCTCCCTTGAATTGTTCATATTATATATATATATATATAGTAATACATTGTTCGAAGGGGCAAACTTTGTTGTAGACGGTCGAAATTAAGCGTAAGCACACGCAGACTAACAGTTTATGCTTGCGTTTGATCTTAAAACAAAGGCTAATGAATTCACTAGCCCTGTTCTCCTAACGATAAGACAATTCAAATACCCAGGCACAAACGATATTATCTTGTTGCAGTAGAATAGTAATCTACAATTATTTTTTGTGCGTCTTTACATAAGTTACAGTCAAAAAGACTTCAGTCTTCTTGGAATATCGAGAAGATCAGGGAACGTCTGTAATCATGGTTAAAAAGTTTTTAGCTATTTGGGGGAAATATTCTCGAAACTGGCCACTGAGTAAGTGTGATTTCTAGCGTTAAAAGGTGTTTCAATCTAAGTGAAACTGGCGTGAAGTTTGAGTGCGTGTAGCGTTAAGACCTTTAGGAAATCTTCACTTGCTAAAGCACTAATCAACTTGGATCAAGTACGACAACATCCTAATGGAAACAATAAACGAGATGAACCAGCTCTCTTTATACAAATAAAACATGAGATAAACACGCTTTTCCGAAACATTAAGACACGAAACAATTCGACACGAGGTTTCAGTTTCAACCCATAAACTAAACACAAGATACTGTTTGGAAGTTCAAGCTCTGAACAGCAGGAATTCTTTTGATGCGAGAGCCTGACAATGTTTGGTGTTTTGAAGGATTCATTTAATAAGAAAACAAAGACTTGGCTTTAGATATGCAAATTATTTCACTGATGTTGAACAAAGCTCAGCCGTCTAGGTGTTAATCAACTCGATTGTGCTGAATGGATAAGGTAAATACCTTGTTAACCTTAAACGAGAACGTGTCAATGTGCTTCTCTGGTTCGCCAACGCTGTGTGCAATATCATTATGAAACAAGAATTACTGAATTACACGCGTTAAGAACTGTTCAAATTACACGAACAAGTAACTTGTTTTTGTTGAAGATAAATTATCAATTATTCATATCACAAAAGGATGGAACAGAACACGTACATAAAATCAAGACATGTTGCCAAGGGGCAAGGAGGTGATTCAACAATGAAATCTTTCCATAAATGCCTGACCACCGGTAGCCGTTCAAACGCCTGCAGTTAGATTCAGTTTCAACAATTTATCTGCTATTTTTGAACAGAAACAACGCAAAAGGAAGCGGAACTTAAATAGATCTTTGAAAGACCGGAAAATTTCGATGAGACTGTGCCGGTACTACCACGCCTCTTCATTAGCTATCACGTTGCGGCACGGACTTTTAAAACAGTCTTATTTCACTACACGCTTCGTCAAGACAGGTGAAGAAATAAAGCACGCTCCCATTTGTCGCATGTACCAGGCAAAACATTTTCGGTGATCTGAAACTAGCAATATTTCGTTTTACTGACAAAAAGGGTTTTACCACTGGCTACGGTACGCACTTTTAGAAACGTCTTTCCCTGCACACTTTGGCAGGTGGAGACTAAAGCAGAATCTTCAATGAATTGCATGTACAGGCGACAATTTTTAAGTGGCCCGAAGCTAATTTTCTTTCGTTTTACTAACAAGAAATACTTTTATCACTAGAAACTGTTCAGGACTGTCACGATCCTTTCTAGTTTGATAATAGTTGAAAGTGTCGCGTTTCAAAACAGTCCGCATCGTTTTAGATATGTTTTTAACTGGTAACTGAACTATTTGAGCAAGATTTGCGTTTTAAAACTTTCGTTAAAGGGTCCGGAGATAAATTACTGTAGAAAGATTCAATCACACAAATTGATACTTTCTAATAAAGTTGAAAATTAAAATTCAAATGGTCTAAGAAACACCAGTTATCCATGTCCCTTTCGCACTGTGGTCAGGTTACCGTTACAAGCAACTTACAATGAAGAGGAACTGGTTCTGTATCACTATCAGCCCACGCGTTGTATTCACACAAATGAACACTCACTGAATCAACTCCAACCGAGTTTCAATGATAGACCACCTGTAGTTCTATCCAGATCCAAGATATTAATTTAATAAAGATACAAATGGATAAGAATTACCGCGCAAACAATTTTTGTAAACGTACAATTTAGTAAAACATTTATCAACGCTAAAGGACATGAACAGCCAACAGAGATCTTGGTGGGTATTCTGGGGCAATTTGAAATAAATTCAAAAGGACAATTGAAAACTTATTCAAGTAAGGTCGGTTGCGCGCAGTGTATTTAATTTATGTACATGAATCTTGCAAGTCGAATCTTGTTTACACCACTACATGAGTACATCACACAGTAACATAAAGAGTGGGGCGTGAATAATATCAAAACGCAACACAATAAATGTTATGCAATTGCAAAAAAAGACTCAATAAATAAACTAGCTGCATTGTTGCCACAAAACAAACTAGCGTTGTTATCGTGAAAGACAAAAAAACTTTGTCTGCATATGCGTATGTTCATCTTCTTCCACAACGAGAGACTCCTTAAACTGTTAAAGAAAACCGATGAAAACTGAAATACGCTTTGTTTGAGAATATAACACGAGTTTATAACGAAGCTACAATGTATGAATAAAAACACTTGAACTTGTGAATGCAAATGCAACCGCGAGTTAATAATCCTTTCAAACTATATGTTTGTAGTTGTCGAGCTGTTGCTAAACACGTCCTAGGTTATTTTATCAGCTAATTGTTATTAAGTGTCTTATGTTCTGTTACTTTCCGGCTCTTGTGGTCCGTTCTTTTTCATCTCAGCCTCAGGGCTGAAACAAACGAGCGCATGAGAGTTGGAAGGAAACTGAGTGATGCGACATGAAGGAGCTTGAGTGCTTCCTTAGCTGTCTTGGTCGGGGTGTAGTCACAACGAGAGTTTTACAAGAGTCCGGCGGACAGCAACGTACAAAGAGTCTTATCAAATCCAATGAAAGCATAACTATACGTTTAAATTTTATGAGTCGATGAGGATGAAGGAGAGTTGGCAGTGAAATGTGAGTGTGATTTCGAACTCTCATAAACTCCATATACGCGGCGCCTTTTGCCTGAACGCCTATGAATTCCATGGAAAAGAAAAACACGAGAATGAGTGACAAAGAGAATCCGATTCACACTGAGAATTTATCAGCACCCAAACGCTCTGAAGCGGTCACCACGAGGTATAGTGAAAACAAATCGCGTTCCAAGTCCAGTTTTCGTGCTACGCCCCAGTGTGCTGCCTACGTAGGAAAGACCTCCAGTTTGTCTTACAAAACTTTCCCCTCTATGTAGTACAGTTTGATGTCATTGTGAAAGGAAAAACCGTTTTAAGTCAAAAGACACATTGTTTAAGCCATAGACCTGCTGTTAAAAGATTTAATGAAAAAGCAGACTTTATACTGAAAAACAAATTATGAGAAGAAAGAAGAAAACAGAGAAAATTTGTCAAAGATGCTTGTATTTCTGACTCTTACATGAGTGTCCTTAAGCGTCTACCTTTAACATCTGCCATCTACATTAAGATTCATGGGCAACACTAGGGATAGTAGACGAAGTATTTTTGCCACACTCTTTGAGAACTTAAGTTATAATAAAACTTGGTTCGTAGTTATGCAAAATGGTCTTCACTTCTGATTCCCAAGCGCTAAGACCTGTAACAGTTATAAATCCTTTGGAACAACATCGACAATAAACTGTCATTCAGTTTGCATATTGGAAAATGATAAAGTGCGTGAAAAAATATAAAATAATTTTAGATCCAAATTAACTTTTAGGTGCAAAGTTTCTAATTGTGGTCCTATATTCATCGATACTCGTTTGAATTCACTCTAACACGCATCAACGCAGCAAAGTCATCCCTGGATGTAGTCATGAATCCGGGACTTTTTCTCTTGCAAGTTAAATTAGGGTTCGCACGATTTGTAAATAAACAAGCATTAGTATCTCCTCCTCACAAAACCATTGAGGTGTTTGATTTTCTAAACTAGTTTTGTAAAGGAAATCTCACATAATTTAGGACACTGCATCTACATTACCTCTGTATGGCAGACAACCCCGCTGGAGAATAACTGGTCGTTCTATGACGGTGAGGCAGTATAGTCAAATATTGCATGGCTATCACCAACTATTTTACAAGAGTCAATATGGAATGTCCTAGTAGCTGCAGGTGGAAACTCCCCCCTCCCTCCGCCCTATACGGTTTTTTAATATATTATATTTGTTCAGTTTTAACGTACAAACATCTGACTTGCAAAAACTATCAAAACAAGAAAATAGGACAAATAGAGAAGCTAAAAGTTATAAATATCTTACAGTTAACTACTCTAAACATAAACTAGGGTTGTACCTTTACATCAAGTCATTTATTTTAAAAGTCTTAAGCACTTTCTTTTGTGCTATGTGTAGTTCAACTAATTGTGCACATTGGAGGCGTGATAGAAACATGTTGAAGTCGGTTTTAATTTTTGCATGGACAACTGAAAGTGTTATTGCTTGTTTTCCAATTTTGATTAAATGCCGGGTTAACTTGCTTTTAGGAAATTGCTTGTGTTTTAATATGCCAACTCACTGAAAGACTGCAATATTAGTCCAATTGACACCTTCAAACCAGTTTTTAAATTTAATCCAGAAGAGATTTGAGTATAGGTTCATGAGACATTGTTGTTTCATTTAATTAATTGCCGAAGATACATTTATACACCTTAGAAAGCATTCTATTTTACTAATTTGTTTAATACGGAATTTGAATTAAGCGATTTAGTATCAATTGTAACTCTAAAAGGCCGTTTGTATATAGCTTTCAAAACTATTTCAATAACGGCAGGGTAATATCGGCTGCAAAGAAACCTTTTTGTGCTGCAGGTATGCCGTCTTCAATCATCACCGCGGTAAACACCATATCTACATTTTTAGCTGAGCCGAGCCAATACAGCTACAGACAAGTACATTGTCATTGAGGGATTATTTGAAATCATTAACCTTTTTAGTTTCTTCTTAAATATATGATAACAATCACTGATGTTAGTTGGTGCAAATAAATTTTCATGTCAAAAGAAAAAAGAAACTCTGCTCGGTATTTATTGGAAAGGTAGCACTATTAGGGATCGAAATCAAGAATATTCTAGCATAAAAACGCCAATCGCAACAAACTTGAAAGTCCGCAAGCCATTCGTGCAAGTAGCATGTGTGGCCCTCGATTATTCCCCTGCAGGTCAAACTACCTTTGTGTGATAGTTAATATTGGAGATAATATTGGAACACTTTACAATTAAACAATACGGAAGATGTTTATACTTACTAAAAGACGCTCTTACACACTTTCATTGTTACAAAAAGGGAATATATTCTTTCCAATATCAACTCCATGAGCAGCTTTTTAAGTAGTATATATCCAACTCAGCCTTTCAATTGATCAAATAATTAGTATCTCGTACAATGCGTTAGTTATACACCCATGGCAACCATTACACTAGAAAACCACCCTAAATTATTTTTAAAAATGTGAACTATCAAACGCTGCTCGACAACTTTTTCAAATGTTTACGAAATTAACAAAAAGATAGAAAAAACATTTTACAAAAACCAGACAGGTCAGTCTAGTGAAATAGGATTTTCATATTTGATGTTTTCAATGTATTCCCCCGTTACTCAGGATTGTCTGCTAATTTTCAAAAGGATTTTTCCTGTTGTTCCTAAACCTATGTTTGTTAAATTTAACACACTTTAATCGAGTAAAGATAAACGATTTGGAAAAACGGATGTCACGTACAATTCAAAAAGATTTGTCGGTAGCCATGATAAAAGTAGAGTGCATGCTAAAAAGGCTATCACGACACACTGAGCAACACTTGAAGAAACACGACTTGAAAATGTGTTGTGCTCGTTTCCAAATCATTATCTCTGTTATGATCATACATCTCTTAGGGGTCGACCATGTATTTTTCATCATCCCATCGTACGCTGGGGGGGGG
>JAOBRH010047794.1:0-12130 GCA_027575125.1 Umimayanthus parasiticus | reverse complement strand
TTGCTTAAAATCGCGATATGTAACCGAACACCCGAGTAATCATTTCCAACACATATTGGTAGCTTGGGCCACCTGTGGTTTTCTCAGAAGGGGAAATCAATTTAAGCGGCGGCTGGGCACAACTCGGTAGTTTTTTTATTACTATTGGCAAGGTTCTTCGTGTTTGCTTGCTCGGTGCACCTTTTTTAATAGCGTTTTCACATTTACCTTCAAGTATATGACAACGATCTTCCTTGCATACTTTGTTCGCAGAAAAACTAAAATTTAGCTCGCTATCATTTATCTCACTTTAATATCCTGCAGAAAAATCAATGCCAGTCGCTTATGCGAGGTCCGCAAGAATAATACTCGTGGCACATGTTCCAACCTTTTCTAAAGTTTCTTTATTTTGGGTTGGTCGAAACAGAAGGACAGAGCACTTTGCCTTGTTTCCGTGATAAATCAAAAAGCACAGAGCTTCAACTCACCAATTTTTGACCTTTTCTTCAGTTCGGCAAACGTTTGAGCGTCAGCGTCAGCCGTCTGAAATTTACAAACAGTATTACTTCCGGTAAATTCTGATTGAATCAAAAATGACAGGTCGCATATAATCAAAGATTGGTGGGCGGAAGGCAGTGTGTCGCGATTTGTGTCAGGCCTTCGTTTCTTTCTCTAGCTCTTTCTCTCTCCTTTTTTTTCTTCGCGCCAGCACGAATCGAGAATGCCCACCGCCATTTCGAAAAATACCCAGAAGGCTATGGGGTTTATCGTTTCTACAGTCCTGTGAATTTAGCAAATCCCCTGGGAACGAGGTTGCGCACAGCTTCAAATTGTTGGCGCGCGAATCGACTGGTTCTGACCGGTTCAAGCAAGTAAGACACCGATTTCAGAGCTGATCTTGCTGAGAATTGGTAAGGTTGGTTTCGAAATCCAGTTCCATCGGGTTTTATTGAATAGAGTATCGTTGTTTTGTCAGTAGAATACCGTGTAGTTAAACAAATTTGCCAGCTTGGTTTCTGTGTCGCCTTGATTCTTTTTCAGTTATTCGGCTTATTCCAGCAGGCATGACTTCGACTGTGACACCAGTGGCGACTTTTAAAGTAAAGTTTTTTTTGTGTTATCAGAATTTTGTTGAGTGAAATACTTTCTTTTTGAGCCAGCTTTTTAGTGAATATTGTGTTTACTAAGAATTAATGTTTTCATTTTCAGCTCGTACTTGTGGGCGATGGTGGTACGGGGAAAACTACCTTCGTCAAGCGACATCTTACAGGAGAATTTGAAAAAAAATACGTGGGTAAGTATCTTGCAGTTTTTGCTTTATTCTGAAAAGCTTCAAAACGCGATTGCAATTGTGTCTTTAAATTCGGTCCACAGCCAAGTGTTGAGCATATAAATGTAGGCAGGTAAATACCAAAGTCTTTGGTAGCTTCGGTTTTAAAACTTTAGTTGAAGCACTGTCGCCAATCGAAATATTCATATCAAAATAAACTGCGAAGCGTGAGGCAGAAGGTTGATCGCCAGTATCCTCTTGCCGTAAGCGGTTGCAATCTGACTTCCATGCTAACTATCATAACATCTTTGGTTTAAAGCACTTCTAGTAAGAAAGAATATATCCTGGTCGACTCGTTGCAATTTTCCACTCTGCAAAGACAATCGCAATGCTTATTCCAATATCTGCCCAGAATGTTATCGACATATGCCAGAAAATTCGAAAAGTGCGTAAAAACATTGAACGAGGAGCTGCTCCAATTTGAAGCAAGATATTTCCAGTATGTACCCGTTCAGAAAGAGCAGGTGCTGACCTGAGAGTGAAGCGCTATTAGCGCGAATCACCCACAACGTGTTGCCACTGACACTGTCACTGGGCAAACAGATGCTGCTACTCTTTTCACTCGGGATAGCAATGTCAACTAGACTGAAACGAATTATGCAACCGAAAACAGCCCAGGGAGACTAAAAACTTTAATTAAGCCACCTTGGCTCACAAAGATACATCCTGATGTGCTGCAAAAAATATTTATTTCCTTAAATTTTAGGTATATGTAAAGCACCATTCTAAACTGTTTCATATAACTTGTATTATTAAATACAGTCCAATGGTTATTTAATATCAAGCAATTTGATTCTAGTGATTGACTATATATGGAAAACGCATGATTGTAAGGCTGTCATGTGACATTTGATTGAGTCGGCAGCCTCTTCAGACACAATTTATTTTCAAATAAATATTTGCCGGTGAAAAATAATTTGTTGTTGTACTGTAATTGACCGAGTAAGCACCCACCCCCCTGCAGCAATAAATCTGGCGACAGTTTGGGGGTGGGTGCCTACTGAGCATGGGCACTTGGTAAGTTTCTAAGAAAAAGAGAGGAATTTTTTCCGTCAAGCTCTGTATTTCATGTGGAGTTGTAAATTTCACATCACAACCAAGTTCAGTTGTGTCGAGTACGCTGTTGTTTTCAGTGTTTATACAAAAGTGTGAAACCCCGAAATACCAATAACCAAGTGCAGTTATTTTCAAACCCATTTACATTTGAATAATCGAATCTCAAAGGATGTGATCATGCCACATACGGCAAGAGCTGAGAACTTCTTAGAAGCTGAATTGGTTTTTTTTAAATTGCGTTTTTATATTGTCAAAAAGCAATTCTTGTCAGATGTTGCAAAAAATCTATTGCAACACTTTTGAGCAGCACAAACACACATAAATCAACCAAAAATTTTGTAGACATTTTGCAATTACAGAAGTCCTGAGAAACAATTTAACCACAAATATTTTTTCAAAAAATACCATGTGCAGGACCTGCGGTCTGAAAAGGTAGTGGGTGCTTACTCGGTCAAATACGATATTATTTTAATAAAACTGTATTTAATAAAACAATATTCTACTCAACCTTCTGAATATTAGCTGATTATAACAGATTCATGCTCTGTGCTCATCTGTTATTGCTGCGAGTAAGCATAGCAAGCGAGCAGCAACACTAATTGTGACGGGCTTCCTGTGGTCAATCTGGCCGAGTAGGCTTGGGTACAACTGAATAACCATGCAAGTTGAAAAGTTGATTCTGACCAGCTATAGATGATCCGTGGATGATCCATAGATGATTTTGTGAACATGCAGTGTATTGGTCAGCAGCAATGTGTATGACCTAAGTGGAAGTTGGACTTGGAGGTTTCCCGTGTTCTTCGCCCAGATATTGTAGCAGACAGTTCAAGTCTCAAGTTCTGTGATTTTGGTATTTAAAACGATGGTCCTCCAAAAGTGGTTTGATGACTACACATTTCAACCACCAAAGGTTTTGAAAATCATTGTTTCAAAATTACTCGGTTTTAAAAAGCCTAAAAGCATCGTGGAGGTTTTTTAGTGTGAAACATGCTTGTGAAACCCTTCGATATTCAAATGACACGCAAACAAATTGCATGAGCTGTCAAGATTTAGCCAATAGAAATGAAGTTTTAATGAAGCGTGAAACCACAAGCCAGACTCTGAAATGCATAGTTAGATGAAATGTCTTTCCAAAAATGCGAAAAGGAAAGACTTCTGTACAAGACATTCTGGACATTCTGGTGCTGAGCCAGGAGTAGCGGAAGATTACCTACTACATAAAGGTTGTAGTAAACCAAATTGTCAAAAGTTCGATTGTCAACAGTTATCATGGCTAAGCAAGTCATTGAAATTTCGATAAAGGACATAAGCTGTGACTGTTAGAAAAATTGGTTTCATATCGCTTTGGGTTATGATGGGAAATAAGTTGAATGTTTTCACTGTACTATACGTTCAGAAAATATGCCTAATTTTATTATCTGTTTTGTGTGGCCGAAATGTTTTGCTGGCTGTAATACAAGAAAAATGTTAATTCATGGAAGTGCTTAGAACTTACTCACACGGACTCGCACTGTATGTGTATATTTTTAAAAAGCTTGACCTTTTTGAGCATTTGTTGAGTAAACCAGGATCAACCTCTGTTTGCTGATAATTGATAAAAAACACTGTCCCAATTAGAAATGAGTTGATGCCAAATCTTAGGGGTTTAACTGTATTGCAGAAATAACAATCGCTGACAAGAAACTAAAACTGGTGGCTGGCAGCTGGCGACCACTTTGAACCTTGCTGTATATATTATTTTCTTTGATTCACCGACTTTAATATAACTTTACTTACTTTTAAAACAAGATTAAGTATTTATCTTATTTTTAGAGTTTCAGATCAGTCAAATCATTTTTTTATATATGCGACAGGCAATAAATAAACTAATCAATTGACAATTTTAAAACATCACATTCCTCTGTCTTGTTTACAGTTGAAAGTAGTGCAGAAAACATCGAGAAGAAGCAGAACAAACCTGCGTAAATTATAACATTACAATCGATAACTTAACAAGCAGTGCAAAAGGCTGTTGCACTTTATAAACAAGTAATAGCAACAGATATTAGAAATTTTTAAGGATTCACTTGATCTCTCTCTGACTGCTGAATGTGCAGACTTGGTAGCTCCACGGGTTCACACTAGAGTTTTTTGTCAACCACAAAACTTTTGACTTGGGGAAAGCTGTTGTTTATGTTGTGTAAGTGTGAGTGCACATTTAACTTGGTAATATGTAAGATGGAAGGAACAATTGGTGCTTTTTAAAGTGTGTTTACAAGCAGAGTTTGGGCTCACACTATTTTTAACTTCCAAACATTTTCTTTCGTACAAAATTTAGCAACTCTGGTAAATAAGCATCTTGAAGTGTCACAAAACTAAGCTGCTGTTTTGAAAAACCAGCTTGTCTGTTGTCAATTATTGAAACTTGTACTTTGCAAGTGACTCGCGAGTTTCGTGTACTCGAGAACTGATAAATATGCAGGAATTATCGCTAATACATTTGGCGAATGGCAGTGATGTGTGAAGCTCGTGTCGAGTGCTCACGAGTTTCTCGACGTGCATGCGTCCGAGGAGGTAAAGTTACTCGCAAGCGGTACTGTAGGCCTATATAGCAGTGGCAAGGTACCGATTCCACACCAGTCTTAGCATGGAAGTGGATTGTAGACCGAAGCTACTCGCGATCTGCATTTGGCTTCACAGTTTATTTCACTTTGAGCCAGTATTGCCTCTGGTACCCAGGGTAAGGTCAGGTGCTAACAGCTGGATACCTGAGATACAAGCTAAGTATGGGAAGTAAATAAGTTTTGTTTTTGAGCTATTGAGCTATTTCAAATGCACTAAAGCATTCCAAATTCAAAACAAGTCCATGTTTAGTGAAAATTATCACAGATTTCAGGGTTCTCACCAGATCCGGAAAACAGAAGGATGCCTAATATACATAATTTAACTTGACAACATAAATCCATTATCTTGGATTTAAGAGGGTTCCATATACCCTTTCTGACAATGTCGTGTGTGAAGCAAATAAAGCTTTCAATAAAAAATACTGTTAAAAATTTTGCATTATGTCAATCACTGAAGAAAAGAACACCAAACAAAAGATCTTTCATTTGCAAAACACATATACTTGTATACATTAATGGGGAACCTTTATGGTCAGTGAGATGAAATTTGCCCCTATATCCATATGGGTACTCGGTCAAAAATAGTGTTAAAGAGAAAAGACAAGTTTGATTGTATTTTTTATATCTTTGGAACTGAGATTAAAACACTATTCACTGTCAGTAAACATTGACAAAGGAAAGTTGAGGCATAGTTGATAATGAAGTGATATAATTTATTTTGTAGCAACACTTGGAGTTGAAGTTCATCCTTTAGTTTTCTACACAAATCGAGGACCAATTCAATTTAACGTGTGGGACACTGCTGGTCAAGAAAAATTTGGTGGGCTAAGAGATGGTTACTACATTCAAGGCCAGTGTGCAATCATTATGTTTGATGTCACATCGAGAATTACCTACAAGAATGTGCCGAACTGGCACAAAGATTTGGTTCGTGTTTGTGAAACAATTCCAATTGTTTTATGTGGCAACAAAGTTGACATAAAGGACCGCAAAGTGAAGGCAAAAATGATCACATTCCATCGGAAAAAAAATCTTCAGGTGAGGAGTAGTTGTTATAAGTGGTTCTGTAGTCTGGTTACAGAAATTTTACTTTGTGCCAAGTCAGTAATACTACTTTGTCAGTTTAAAGTTGGGGAATTTTTTCAACTTCCAGAAATTTTGATGTTTTTCTCAAAGTTGCCAAAAAAAATTCAAACATTCTTGATGTTAACTTGATGTTAAAATGAATGCTTTTTAGTTTTCAAAGCTGTATAAAAGGTATTAAGTGATAAATCTAGGATCTGAAACCTGAGGGTCCATTGGACCCCCTGTTGTTGAAATTGGGGTCCATTTGCTGGATCTAGGGGGTTCACATTAATTAGTATTCATGATTTTCCCCTTTTTTCCTTTTTTAGAACAGGTTATCTTGCTATTTTTACATTAAAAAAATACTGCAAGACTTAACAGTATTTTCTTACTAATGGACCAAGACAACATTTACATTTGCGTAACAACACGAAAACCATGTAGGTGCGTTCAAAAAGAATAGACCCTGCGTTCGTGTTCACACCTTGGTATGTTCGCCTGCGTTTACTGTGGAATGCACCGAGTTCTTTTCAAATGCAGTAGTGCATTTGTTTCGAATGCAGAACTGTGTTCGAAACGAATGCAGTGAATGAGTAATGTGTTTTAAACGAATGCAGCAGTGTGTTTGAAACATAGTTAGTCGCTCAACAATCTTTGTTCGAAACAAACAAAGTGTTTGTTCAAAACAAATGGAGTGTTTAAATGTACCTGAAGCGAACACCAGGCTTCACTCTAATTAAGAACTTTTGGTCACCGAGTGAAATAAAATGAAAGTAGCTACAATATTCTTGGCTGTATCACGTAAATAATCAATTGTAGTGCATCAGCCCACACTTCAACTCGCATAAAAAATTTCACTTGATAGTTTCTGAAAAATCTGCATCTCAGATCTTCTGACTTCATATATGCTATCGTAAATATATCATGATGAACACTGCATTGTATTTTACAGTTTGTATTATTGCAATAAACAACTGCTGGAAGAAATATCTAGATGATAAACTGCAGAGGAGTGTTCAAAAATCACCTTGTTTTTCGAGATATGTAAAATGATGTATATGTCACGTGTGAGAATCAAACATTGTAATTGGGCAGCAGAGAACATGAGACAGCTTGACCTTTGCAGTTTCAAGTTTATCTGCGTCAAATGAACTCTTCAAATATGTTGTCAGTCACATACAGCTACTTGCATTTCAGTTAAAAACTCCAAAATCAAATGGCTACAACCACAAATACCTGAGGTAGTGAACGTACAATCTTGATATTTACACGGCGAGGTAAATATCTAAAGCTGGTCACCGACACTGAGGGGTATAATTGTTTTATTATTTGCCCAGTAAGTGAATAGATATGGGAATTTCAGTTTTAAATGCTCTAAAATAGTGAAAAATGCCTTGTATCTGAAAAAAGCGTGCATACCGTCATGCATGAATGCCAAAAAGTAAATGGCGGTGAATATTTAATTTTTATTGTCCAATCAGAGCATGCGTAAAGTGCTATTTACTTGTTTGGCAAATATTAAATATATAAATATGGGTGGATTTTCCAAAAGGTACTCCCTGGAATTGTACAAAAAGGTCTCATTTTGTCACAAAAAGGCCTAATTTCAAACCGCCGTAACTTCGGCTTGTTTGCTCCAAAATTGATGCACTTTCCTTCAAAAGACAGCAAATTGAAAGATCTCTCTTTCTGATCCCAGAAGTTTTTTAAGAGCAATTTTTCCCTCAGGCAAAATGTGCTTGAAAGTTTGTACTATAGCATGATTTTGACAGCTGGCTTCCGGTCAATTTTTGTCTCACTTTTAAGAAACACATGAGTTTCACCTCTGGTTTCCAGCCTTAATTAAATACCACACAAGCTAGCATATTCCTTGTTGTATGTCTGTTGTCTAAAATGTCCAAACAGTAGTTTGGATATTCAGATGGTTACGATTTTTATAAGAGCTTGAGACAGGAAAGTTTGGGGAAGGGGGTACTCGGGACACCGGGCTTAGAACTGTCGATAACCTTTTTGAAAATCCAGCCAGAGATAGATAGAGAGAGAGACAGAGAGGGAGAGAGACAGAGACAGAGATGGAGAGGGACAGAGAGACAGAGATAGAGAGAGACAGAGATAGAGAGATATAGAGATAGATAGATAGATAGATACATATACATATACCGTATTTACCCGTGTATAATGTGCACCCCTATTTTGAAGCCTGTTTTCAGAAGAAGAAAAAAGCGTTTCAACATCATTCTTGTTGAAAAATAATTTTCTGGAAAAATTCAGCAGAAATGTCAAATTTAGCTCTACCTGAACAAAAATCAGTTACAGGAGTTGATGCAAATCATTTAATGTTCTGTCTGTTCAGTGATACATCAAGTTTTATGACGTTTTCTTCGTTTTCTTCTGTTGTTTTGCTGCTGCATGATCGAGCGTGATCCATTTGTACAATGCCTGGAACATTTTTGTGAACGAGGAGTCCTGGGATTAGACTTGCTGCCACATGATAAGATTTAAGATGGCGCTGCAAAGAAGATTTGCACGATCTTTTCTCTTTTAAATCTTTCCACATTTGTTCAAAAAACCAAAAAATAAGTGAGTTGATCTTACTTCTACAAAGCCTAAAGGAACATTCTTCATTGAATTTACTTTTTCATCGAAATACTCGAGAAAATGCAACAGATTTCCAATTGTAGTCGTAAACAAGTTGCATGACTGATGCCACTGACGGACGTAGACTTAAGTAATGTACAAAGCTAGACAAACTTTTGATCTTGATTTATTTCTACTTGCATAAAATTGGAAGCTGTTCGACTTTGCACTTTTTGTGTTGTTATGCAAATTACCTAACATGAAAACAAAAGGTTCCGTGTATAATGCGCATCTCAATTTTGGAGGCAAAATTTGTGAGGAAAAAGTGCGCATTATACACAGGTAAATACGGTATATATAAATAAATTTATTAAATACCAAAGTCTGGGTGTTGAATTTCTGGTAATCTGATTGGCTGTCTACTCACGGTATAAATCTGGGTGAGGTTAGCGCAGTTGGTTAGATCTCTGACTGCCAACCAGGAGGTCCCGGGTTCAATCCCCGGCTTGGTCGAGGGTTGAACTTTAAGCAACCTTCTTTCGCCATACCGTCCGTGGACAGGGCCGTTAAGCCATTGGTCCAGTCTCTCGACATTCTATCGGGGGACTTAAAAGAACCAACACACTTATCGATAGGAGTAAGCTAATGCCGGTGTGGTGGACTGTCACCTTAATACAGCTCATTCCAACTCGCTGTAAGCTGTGCTCCAAGGTCTGATATGGAACGTATAGCGGCTGCCAGAGGTGCCTGTATGTGCTTTTGGTTCGACGTCGTGAGCTGCGTCTCGTAATTCAGCATCACAGCTGCAATGATGACAATTAGCTGCAGTTCGTTTATCATTTATCTTATATACTGTAGTTTGTCCAAATATAGAATCTAACATTTTTATGACTGAAAATTTTTCCACAAACTGGCTGAAAACTCTAGTTGGTAGAAAACATAGTTCGAGATATTTTTATCCAGTGTTTGGTATTTAATAAAACAATTATTCCACTCACACTTGTTGGATATGAGCTTATGATAGCTGACTCTGTGCTTTGCACCTCGTCCGCTATCTAAAAGCTCATCCAACGCTTGTTCATGGAAAATTTGTACATACATCCGACTTATCAACCTCTTTTAACAAATATTAATGGTTAATATAATACTAAGCTACATATCAACTGGGTATGTTTAGCAGGCACTCCAGTTTCCTTTCGCGCTGTGACAACCAGGTACGAATGTGACTATATAGTATTAAAAGGGGAAATTAAATATATGAATAAGGGAGATAGAAATGTACACTGTGCCAGTCAATTTCAAAACAGTTAGTTGAGGTAAACTTTTTTCAAGCCTCTTGTTGGATTAATTTTTGTCATCAAAGGTCAGTCTTGACTCAATTTTAGTAACCTTTTCTTTCATTTTTAGAAACAGTCAAAATAAGATCTCAATTTCGTTTTTATTTCCCACAAAATTCATGTTGGTGGTGCCGTAAACCAAAAACCGATGTATAAAAAAGGTCTGGCCTTGATGCTAAAATGTTAAGTAACTTTTTTTATTAAGAAAATCCTTGTGCTTTAAAACATTTTAGGGTCAGCTGTAAGAAGTTATGGTCGCAGATCTGGTTAAGGTTGGCCTTTCTAGACTGGTGTACTTTTTGATAGTAGGTTTTGAAGTTCGTTTTGATGGAGCAAAATTATACCAATTTTTGGAAAGTTTTGTAAGTAACATTGTTTTTGTTATTATACAGTACTATGATGTCAGTGCAAAGAGTAATTACAACTTTGAGAAACCGTTCCTGTGGTTGGTGAAGAAATTACTTGGCGATCCCAACCTTGAATTTGTGGAGATGCCTGCACTCCTTCCCCCCGATGTGAAGGTTGATCAAACACTAATGCAAAAGTATGAGCAAGACCTGATAGATGCACAGTCAACAGCACTTCCTGAAGAAGATGAGGATCTGTAAGAGAGAACATGCCACTTGTACAGTAGAACCCTTAAGTATGGAATTGACTCTTCCCATTTCAAGTGACAGTGGGAAAACTAATGCCAAAGTAAAAGAAGAATGCACTTATGAGTCTTTCTGATTTTTGTACATCACAATTGAATGAAGTTTGAAAATGCCAAGTCCAAGTTTTAGACTGTTTTCTGCTGTTATGCTTACCCATTTGTAGTAAACTTTTCAGTTCAGGCTTTAAGGGTTTGGTACTACATGAAGTACTTAGGATGGGTAGGGTCTTGCTCCTTCTGGAATGACACGAACTATTTTGGATAGGTTGGAGCCCATGCTCCAAGTTAAATGACAAGAAATACTTGGGATTAGATAGATATTGAAAGACTATTGTAATGTGTTGTAACATGTAGAGCAACCAGTTTGTTGTTCACAGTGTAACTGTTTATCTGGATATTAAACTCCTACATTTTGATGTCTCCATTTGACATTGCTTTTTGTGGTTTAGGTAAAAAATAGGTTTTTTAGTTGGAGATTTTTATATAAACATTGTAATGAAACAAATTCATTTTCCAAACAGTACTTTTCTTTAATAATTCAACAATAATTTTCGTAAGTACAAACATGCAGTGCTATTTGTCAAAAATATCTGTAACCACTGACAAACAATTAAAATTGTATTGTTTTATTTTTTCTTGCAGTAAAATTGGCCGAAAACTTAATCTCCAGGTTGGGAACAACAGATTGTGAAGAACTCTGTACGGTACCTCAAAAGTACAAAGAATTCAACATAAAAATTATTTTGCTTTTTAAAAAATGTTTTTCTTCATTTCACCATTGTCACACTTTGCTGCTCCACTTCAGAATATTATGTTGAATTATAAAAAGAATAAGCCTGCTCTGTCTAATATAAAATATAATGTATAATTAGGTAAGTTTGTACAGAGCTTAAAACGTTCCTTATAAAAATAAACACCCTGGTAAAAATGGAAATACAATAGGTAAAAGTGAAACAATTGAAGAGCTCAGTGCAAAAACGGCCCAAGTGACGATTTTTGGTGGCTAAAATACTGGGAAATTTCGGGGTTTTTTTCATAGTTGCACTGTATTCTAGGCTAATGGTACATAGCAAATAGGTTTTCTGGTATCTTGGGAGACTTGCCATGAGAGGGAGGGAGGGGGTTGTCCTTTTGAAAGAATGGACCACACACAGCTTATCCAGGGGTTTGGTGATCAACTAAGGTGGTACATGCTTGTTTTCGGTGGTTGAGTTAACACCTTTCTTAAGCATTTCTGTTTGTTGGTTTCGGTTGTCGCAGACTAGGAAGCGGAGCCTGGAATAGATGGAGTTGCTAGTCTGAAAAGGTGGCTGAGCTGAGAATTCCGGTAAAACAAAATTTGCCATTTTTGAGTGTAAAAAGTTTCTGGAACACCTTTTCCTGTCTAGGTAATCTATTGCTCCAAGGCTAGTTTGCCCGCCGCTCGAGCTAAAAGCTCAAACCGGAAGCAAAAGTTTTTCCGAAGATTGCGTCACTGGTGGAACTTTTCTACGTCACTGGTAGAACTTTTTTGTCGGAAATCTTCGGAAAC
>JAOBRH010046683.1:0-12135 GCA_027575125.1 Umimayanthus parasiticus | reverse complement strand
GGGGGTGGGGAATTTATAGATGAGAGGCGTTCATCTCAAACTCAAATTTGACCTGGGCCTCTATGAGGCGTTCAACAGTGGGCGTTAATTCGATCGTTTACGGTATGTGCACCTGTACTTACTCAGAAACCGGATCCTGAACAGGTGAAATAGGAAATACTTCATAAATGAAAACCATCAAAAACGCTCAAAAACGGAACTTTTTATTCCAAATCAGTACACTTTTTGCCTTATTAAACTGACACAAGTTCACGAGTCTAATTCACAACCCATGAGCGTTGTTTTACATTCCTCAAACTCATGTCTAAGAGTATTTTACACCATGTGGCATTTCTGTTGCCGAAGCGAAGTACAATTATAATATAACCTAAGATACTAAATTAAAACAGCTTGCATGTAACAGATTTAAAACAATGACCTAAACAAAGCTGAACAACTACTAGAAAGGAATTTTAAAATTTAACTGTTGTATATGGCATAAAGAAGTTCTTAAAAAGTGATAAAAGAAAATAAACTAACGAAACGCAATGTGAAGGGCAAACCTACTGTAAGGATAATATTTTACAATATTCTACTGCATTGGCAGAACCTGGCAAATTGGGCAAATATTTCCAGAAAGTGAACGAATGTCCACGACTCTTTCATGAATTTCTGACCTTATTTCAAAAAAATCCATAACCAAACATATTCGTAACCAGTTTTTTTTGTAGGGGTATGCGTGTGGGTCATGCTCACCTTGGAAAATTTGAGAAAAGTCAATTTTGCCTAAAACTGCATTTCGTGCGTTTTCGTGGTGGAGAAAGTGAAAAAAGAAGTTGTAAAAAGAAGAAGTGAATAACCACTTCTTGATCCTTATTGACAATTTAGAAGAAAACAGTTAATCTCTGTTTTTTATAAGTTCACACCTTGCCAGTCTTATTAGTTCTTTCCAGGCAGATATTTTCGGTCACTGGGGAGGGGAGGGGGGTACCCTTTGCACCCACCTCCCTGCCTACACACCAGCCATATTTAAAAATAATATTGATGGATCAAAAAGCTCTTTGCCACAAATTGACTAAATAGCTTCTCATGACCATTTTAGTTTCCAAATTTCTTCTGGCTGTTGATATTTTACGACTTTGCAAGTTTTCCGCAAGTATTTAGTTATACTTTCTTGTAATCTAGACTTGAATTATTGTATAGATGTAAGTTCCACTTTGCAAAACTTCACTGAGCCAATGCATGTACAAGTTTATGTGCAGTTCCTTTGGAAAACATATTTAAATGTCAATGCACTAAAATTACATCAAACTGACTTGTAATTTCATATGTCCAAAACTTCATCATAATACATACATATAGATCTCCTTAGATGAAGACTTTTAACCCTTTCAGTCCCAGCCAGTTTATCAGTTTGTAAATTCTCCTAATATTATCCACACACAACAAGTTGGTTGGTAACAGGAACAAAGCAATTGATCATACACAGCAGTTTATCTATTAAGATGAAATTTAACAAAATTCTCCCAACCTATTTACAAGGAAACTATAGAGACAGTTTAGGAGAATTCAGCAATACATCATACAGTGTGTTTGGGGCTGAGCAAGTTAACCCTTGTCCTACTGAAACCAATTTTGAAAATCCAAAGAACATCCTAAATTTTAAAACCAGCTTCCCAAACACTACACTGTGACCATTCATTTTGATCATCTTGTAGGGTAGAAGTGATAAATGTCCATGATATCTCAAAACTTGAAAGTTGAGAATTTTCAGATTTTTTTATTTTCAACTGATATTTGAAAACATAGTGGGACAAGAGTTAATACTCCATAGTCAGTCAGTCTTGTCATCAACTTCTTCCACATTAACTGCACATACAAACAACTCTTCATAGACCATGAGAAGCGACAAAGTGGCACCAAGTGAAAGCACAGGTGTTAGTACAACAAATGGGACCAAGACAGGCACATCCAAGCTAGATTCTTCCTGATATACCACATAGAAAACACACACCACAAAACACAGCAGCAAATCAAGAGATATTTCTGTTTGGCCTGGGTGCGAAAAACCAGCCATTAGAAGATTGCCGGCTG
This sequence comes from Umimayanthus parasiticus, assembly GCA_027575125.1. NCBI lineage: Eukaryota > Metazoa > Cnidaria > Anthozoa > Zoantharia > Parazoanthidae > Umimayanthus > Umimayanthus parasiticus. The sequence continues at coordinate 10,062 of JAOBRH010046683.1, read as the reverse complement.
ACTTGCGAGCTACATCAGGTATTGTAACAAACGATTGATAAAAATGATTGGCCATTATGACTAGGGCTAACAGGGAGTAAAAAATGACACGGTATTTAGATCTTCCCTGAGCCTCCAATTCATCCTGGCACCGCTCACTTGGGAAGAGGCTTGGGATGAACAGCACAACATGTATAAGCAAAAGACTTTTCTTAAAGCTGGTGTCTGCCAGAGCTTTCAAACCCAAGACACACCAGAACCCCATTGTCAGACACACCACCATACAGTTCAAGGCCCATGTTGGAAACTGCTGTTGCGACTTTCTGAGGCGGGCATGGTAGCGGTACAGAAAAAGGGGAAGTGCTCCACTTATTGCTCCACCAAATCCAAGCAAGGTGTACGCACATAGCTCCAGGGTCAACATGTTGATTTCAAGAGCTTTGAAGTTGAGGAAGGCGGTGTATGGGAGGGCGAACATCAGCAGCTGCTCTGACCACCAGTAGCCTTGTGGAGTGTCAGTCACTCCTCTGTAGGCCTGCAATAAAATTAGCACAATTGAAGTTGTTCCGCACAAAAAAGCCTATAGTAAGTAACAATATCAGTTGACTTTTTAAAATACTGGGAAATTTCCAATATTTTTACAGGCTACACTAGAATTGTTTCCAAGGATTCTAAAATTTACAGTTTCCTCAAATCTGATTGGCCAGCTCATTCAACTCACAAAATCATCCAATATTATACAGTGTCTAGAAACAAAAACTGTCATAACACATTGGATTGTCATCTGTTATCAGACAGCTAAATAAACCAATTGCAACCTGAGCCATTGGCTTTTTGACCAATCAACAACAAGAAAAAGGCCAAAACATTCAATGGAGAATTTTTACTTTGACAACAGCAACTGTTATTGCAGGACAGTTGAATAATCTGACAGCAAAGTCATTTACATACATACATACATACACACATACATACATACATACATACATACATACAAACAAACATACATACATGTATACATGTAGAGTACATAACCTTAATAATTTGGGGAGGTTAATCATTAATGATGATTATCGTGTGTCTAAACTCATGATGGAGTATGTTGCAAGTTGGTCTTTACTAATTATTTAAATAGTACACTTTGTACCTTATGTAGCCTGACCAACTAGTTTGATATTTCACAACAGCTTGATATATAAACCAGCCTTATGCATGAATCATCATTCCCTGCTTTTTGCTCCAGCAAGTCACAACTTAGTCCGATGTTGTCTTGTAATCAATAGATTTAGATGTTAGATATACTGTTTGTACAATTGTCAAGTTCTGTAATAAAGACTGCCTTGCACCAAACCTCAGTCTCTGTCCAGTCATGGGTTTAGAAACATGGTAATCTCATTAGGGTTTACAAACTTGATAATCTACTACATGCATCTAGTATCTATACAGCATATATCTAGTTATGTAGTACTATACAGTACTATCTATTAATTCATTCAATGGCTTTGGAATTTTTTCTTTTTTTTTCTGAAATTGTAATTTTTATATAAAATTTGTAAGAGGACAGTGTCATTCAATTCTGTCTGTAATCACTTACACTTGTGAAAATGGACTGGATTTGTGCTCCATACTCATCCAATTTTTGTTTATCATTCATAATGATTAAAGACTAAATTGCTTATCTTATATACAGCAAGTTAGCTTTCTGGTAACTGAAGAGCAGGAGATGTGCCTACTGCCAATGGAGATTATAGGCCATCTTGCCATTTTGGAAATAAGTTCTTTGGTAGTCAAAAGTAAAGTTATTTGGTAATTTTTAGGAGGAAGCTCAACTTGGATCACAGAACAAGGTGTTGGCTTGGCATACAATAATTTATGAGTCCACTGACCACTGTAGCATAATAACAAAAGTAATATATTTAATAACAATGAAAATAATTGTAATAATACATAATAATACATTAACTACTGTACAGGTTAATAATTAAAACTAATATATAGTGTTAGTGCAAGTTACATTGTACATAAACAAATATTCAGACTATGTGCTGTTCAAAGATAAATCACATATAACTTAAGGTACTACAGTAACCCAAGAGTTTTCGATATTGACAGAGATGTGATCAATCCAAGTTTTTAAATTTATGCACATATTTCTATATTGTATGTACTGGATCTACATTACTGTAAGTATTTTAAGGAAATACGGGGGCATATGGACAAAAGCCTAGTGGCTGAAAATTTTGAACACAAAATTCAGTTCATAATCTGGAATATGTTATTTTTGCTAGTAGAAAGATTGATTAATACGAGGGTGGACTTGTATCCGGGTGGGCTAAATCAGGAACTTTAGGGTACTTTTTTCGTATATATACTTTTTATTGTTTTTTGGTAAATGGACACTGCGTGGGTCCGACTGGAGATCACAGTTTGATAAGAACTACTACTAATCGCATCAGTTGTTATGAGCAACAAACTCACCTTTACAAAGAACTCTGAGCTCTGCACCCAGTCAAAGGTCGTCATGTTGGAGTGCGCTCTGGCATCTTCGATGAGGAAAATCACGATGTGCTTCCATGTGCTGCACAAAGCAAAAGCAGCAAGGGCGGGAAACACAAGCAGCCGCTGAGACACTGTGTTTGCACGGGGGAGTTTCCTCAGGACGATCGCCAAACTGGCGAACAAGGTCACAAAGTAGAGAACCGCCCTCAGAGGTTTCGATTCAACCCAAAGTGTGTTCAGGTCTTGGAAATGTACCTTGGGCTCAACAAATTTCGCCATCTTAAAACTGCCAACAACAAAGGGATCAGTTTAACAATCACCGACTCACTTAAGGCCTTGCATCTGTATTGCTGATTTGACTTGCAAATGAACCATTGAATGCCTGTGTGAATATTGGCTCAGCTGATATGAATGACTTTGCTGGAGCACCTAATATTCTTGATTTGCATCTGTTGAACAAAAAAGATGGCCGTTAGCCGTTTGGTGAAGTATATTCGGCTACAGTAAGTATAGAATTTCAACGGATGACTTTCAAAACAAGGGATTTTGGAACTGTGTTTCATTTCTCCATCCGCCATCTTTTATACTTTTAAATCCCACAAGACTTTTCGAGCCCTGTCACAGAAGAGACATGTTGCCGATCACAACTGGTCAGCGAAATAGTGCGCAACGCATGCGTATGCAAGACACTACGTGTCACCGGTTTTGAAACTGAAAGGAAGTGAGAGTTTCGATCGTATTTGGTTTAAAAAAAATTGTTTTAGAACTTAAACATGGCGAGTTATGGAGACCCATACTATCAACAAGGCCAACATGACCAGGCGTTTGATCAAGGGGGATTCTATGATTATGAACAGAATTACAGACAGAATGAGTCTTACAACATGTACGAACAAAATCAAAATGGCGGTGGCTTCAACTATGGTCAGTATGACAACACTGCTGCCCAGTATCAAAGTTATGATAACTCTCAGTATTACGGCCCTTCATACACAGGTTCCATCGAACAAAAACCAGTGCATCAAGTTGATGAAGCCATTGGAAATGATTTTGATAACGAGCCCCCGCTTTTGGAAGAACTCGGGTTTAATTTTGATCACATATGGGAAAAAACACTTTCTGTTCTGAATCCCCTAAAGGAGACCGATTCACACATCATGGATGACACAGATTTGGCTGGGCCGCTTCTATTTTGTCTAGCTTTTGGTGGTATCCTTCTACTTCACGGCAAAATCCAGTTTGGCTACATTTACGGCTACAGTGCTCTAGGATGTCTAGCAATGTATGCTGTACTGAATCTCATGAGCATGACTGGAGTGTCTCCTGGAACAGTAGTGAGTGTCCTTGGCTACTGCCTGTTACCCATGGTCCTTCTATCAGGTGTGTCTCTGATCTTATCCCTGCAAGGCATGATGGGTTCAATACTGACAGCGGTCACCATAGGCTGGTGTAGTGTGGCATCCTCAAAGTTATTTGTGACATCACTTGCAATGGATTCCCAGCAGCCCTTGGTAGCATATCCATGTGCTCTGCTGTATGGGGTGTTTGCTTTGCTTACTGTGTTTTAGGCTGGCAAGACTGAAATTTAGGACTCCTGCAATGCTGTTGGCCTTCTCTCGACAAATTAGAGAGCAATTGCAGAATGCCCTACCCCCCTCCCCCCTCCAATTGTTCTGGAATCTACTGCACACATCTTTCTATAGAATGACTAATTAATGCGCAGTAATAAATTAACTCGAGTGAAGATGTATTCTGCAATCTTAGCTAAACTTGTGTGAGAGAAACTAAGACATGAGTAAGATAAGATGCAACTTAGGCCATTTAAAATAATGTCACAGTTTATCATCACAAACCTTTCAAAATTCAGTGAGGGAAGACACTTTTTTTCTTTTTGAAGTCTGATAATTTAATCATATACTCTTCTATCAAGTCAGAAGTAAACAGTGCATGCCAAAATTTAAAGATGAAAATAAATTTTATTGAAAAAGTTGTTCCATGCTTCTTTTTCCACAGTAAATTATTTAAGGCTTTGTGAGTCATACATCTACTTTAAATATTCGAAAAATAAAAAAATGTCAATTTGGGAATAATCAGTGTGTGCGCTGATGATAAACCAAGTTAGCTTAGTCGCGACTAACACTGGACTGGAATGTTCAATTTTAGTATTGCCATAGTCCTCATTGTCAGTTGAAAATCAGCAATTATACTGAAGGTGTTTTATAATACGTACAGTTTGTGTATTTGGTTAAGTTTATCAATTTCACTTCCTGTCATCATGAAAAGTGTTATGTAATGGTTTTATAGACCTGTGTGAATAGACCTTATGCACAATGAGGTTTTGCTGATCAATTCACCCCTAAGTCTCACATTCAAAATGCAAATGTGTTCCCAGGGGACAGGAATTGAAAAGAATACCAGCATGAAATGTGGATAAAGCATGCAGAAACTACATGGCAGCAAGGCATGGTGGTGAAACTGATCAGCAAAACGTCATCATGCATAAGGCCTATTAAAGGCCTACAAAATTTAATGGTGAAACTTCAGATTTGTCAGCAAAAATACTAGCAGTGTGTGAGTTTCAATTATAAGAACTTACATGTATTAGAGTCATCTGTATCTCCCAAATTAAACTCCTTGAATCACACTGTGTTGCAGTATTAGGCCCCCTTTTCATTCTCTTTCACTGTAGTTGTGTGAGAATTATGTCACTTTTTGTAATGGCAGCACACAGTAAAATTATACTCCAGAAACAGGCAAACAAAATCACTTCACATTAGTCCACTTGAAAAAATACCCTGGTTTATCATCAGTGCATGCACTGATTTTTCCTAGTGATTGACTTTTTTAAAAATTTTTTGAATAAAGTAAAATTAATGTATGACTCACAAAGTCTCGAATAGTATGTTGTGGAAAAAGAAACATGGAACCACTTTTTTGATAAAATTTGTTTTCGTCTTCAAATTTTGGCACGCACTGTTTAAATGATATAAGAATATGATGCATGGAGCTGATTAGGTTACTTTTGAAACAACTGTGTTACGCTCGACTCGGTGGTGAAGAGTATGGTATCAAACTCTCAGACTTCCAAAAGAGGCACCCTCCGTCACTGAATTTTGAAAGGTTTCTGATGATAAACCAGTATATTTTTTTGAATGGCCTTATGCATTCATTTGGGAACAATATCATTTTGAACTGGCAATGAGGACTGAGATAGTAGTATACTAAAGTATTATTGGTCAACCAATGTATTCTCTGTCAAGGATCCCAATATATTGTTTAGTTATTAAAGGTATTGCATATAAAAATAATGAATGTCTTAGGTATTATTTAATAGATTACATGTAAATTAAAGTCTGTTATTTGGTGTGATATAGAACATTGAGAAAAGATAACTTCTTTTGATTTGTAGCCAGGAGCTTGGCTCCATTAGTTTGTTTAGTGGTCAGAAAAAAGATGTTTCAACTCTAAGCCCCAAACACACCATATGACATATTGCTGAATTCTCCTAAACTGTCTCCATAGTTTCCTTGTAAACAGGTTGGAAGAATTTTGTTTTTCATCATAGATAAATTACTGTGTATGATCATTTGTTTTATTCTCATTAACAAACAACTTATTTTGTGTTGACTGTGTAAGGAAAATTTACGTCCTGATAATTTGGCTGGGGCTGAAAGGATTAATCTAATTGCTAGAGAATGGTACTTGGTGACATTTAAACTTGACCAGAGTATCTCAGTTCATTATATGCAACCTAACCAAGAAACCAAAAAAAAAAGTTCTAAGCAAATAAAGCTACTGTCAGTAACAATTTAAAACTTATTATTTTATAGGTTAGAATTCACAAAGTTTCCCAGCGTACAAATATGTAATGAGCACTGAGTTTTTAAGAATAATTTATTTGATAAATTTGTACTGAAGTTACAAGTGCAGATATAAAAACAGAAATATTAATGAAATGGTCATCAGTTCAGATTCATACAGGTGACTTTGAAAAATTTAAGAGAGTCGGCAGATTGTTCAATTAATCAGGGTTCATACATTCCTATAAGGTCATTGAAATCAAGGACTGAAAAACCCTTGAACCTGATAAAAGACATGTATTAAAAGCTTATCAATTTTTCGTAAATTGTGTCTACAGATTTCTTACTTTAAAGTAAAATTGTCTCTTGAGTTAAAAACAAAGTATAATAATCACATGCATCAGCCTTATTATGATTTGCCTATCTGTAGACACGACTTTACTTTAGGTCAGTATCTTTGGAAAATGAGTCGTTAAAATTAGTTGGATAGGGGAGTGATTCTTTCTACCACACAAAAAAAATGTATGTGTTTGTATTGTGACAGTGAACAAAAATAACTAGTTGCCAAATTACTTTAACAAACCACACCAGGGTTAACCTCATAACTTTCTTTCGAGGTTGCACTTTTCCACCTTGATGCTTATTTAAAGATGTATATTTTATTTTACACTAAGTTGAATAAACAAGTCTGCATGGTGTGGTAAAGTAATTTGTATACTAGTTAATTTTGTTCACTCTTTCGAAACAGACACACACAATCTAAACATATAAGGAATGTACTGCTCACTTCAATTTATGTTTTGATAATTGACAATATCTTTGTGTTTCTACTTATAGTAATTGAGTTTCAAGACTTTTAGAAATTAAGAAAAAATGTTTTTCACGATTTTTTAAGTGCTGAAGTGCACAATCCAAGGCCCCGGTTGCTCAAAAGCTGGTTAGCGTTAACCAATGGTTGCATTTTTAACCCTCGATTGGGTGTACCTCCTTAAAGATTGATTTGGGCTGTCATTTTGGGTTTATCTAATTGGGCTTCCTTGGAGTGTATTACAATAATACTTTAGAATGACCGGGCGTGTTTCTAGATAAAGGAATTTTAGTTGTAAGTTTCGCCTAACCACTGATTAAATTTAACACACTTTCGAGCAACCGGTCCCTGGGCGCTTATTCTATCAAATACGGTAACAGAGTGTAGGTGCATTCTACAGTAGCGCCACATCTGCAGTTGCAATTGATAGATCACTTGATTCTGATTCCGAATCATGTTCCGATTCTTCTTCGATTACAGGCGAAACGGAGAGGGTCGGCATTTCAACAGATCTTCTCTTATCTGGCAGGCCGGGAAGCGGCGCTAACGGGCGTCTACTGAGAGCACCGCATGAAGACTGCCTCCGACCAGCGTTAAACGCGCTATTTTTCTGCGGTTTTAATATGAGCAAGTCTGAACTGCTCCGCGCCAGGCCGCCGCCTGGTCGAGTGTGCTGTTGCGGGCGCATCATTTCAGGTGAAACAGAGGCGCGGCGTAGAATGGGAGAAGGAAATGACTGAGACAAGCGCCGGCCTCCAAACGCGTTTAAGCCAACGGGGGTGAGAGAGTTGCGTTTTGAGATCTTCAGTTGGCTTCCGTTCCTGAAAAGGCTCCCTCGTCTTCGGTGCTTCACTACACACGTCCATTTTGTTTTTTCACTGAGTTCCTTGTCTTTGTTGTCGTTGTCGTTAATTTCCGGGTCCTGTGCCGGCTCGGATTTCTTCGGTTTATCCATTTTGTAACCTGCTCTGAAGGCCTCCGACAGCTGACATTGATAAAGGTTGAAAACTTTCGTCAGCTCGTCTCTTTGATTTTGCTTCTTTTTCGCAACTCTTAGTGCTGTTCCTTCGCCGATTTTTTCCAAAGCTGCTGGCGCAGTTTTCGGTCTCGATTCATCTTGCTCGTCTTTATTTCTGGTTTTGATTGGCTTTCGGGAAATATTAGCTGACTTTGCCCGACTACCTACAACCGTATCGTTTCCTTCGCTACCATGGTTACCTGAGAGAATGCCTTTAAACAAAACGAATCTTTTTTGAGATCGAATACTTTCTTTCGTATGCTCCCACTCTTTAGCAGTCTTGAACCGCTGTTCATCGCGAATTTGGCTTGATGCTTTTCCCTCGGACAACAAGTAACGCGAACACAACAGATGACCGTTCTTTGAGGCTTGAATTAGTGGAGTTACGCCATTTTTGTCTGGTATATCCACGTTTAGTCGGTACTTTCTGAGTGCATTTAACAGCATTTTTAAAATGTTAAAGTTGCCGACAGTAGCAGCATGGAAGAGCGGAGTTCTACCATTATTATCACTTGCGTTAATATCAAAGGTATCTCCTGCTTCCTTAAGAAAGAGCATTGTTAGTTGTTCTTTTTCTTGCAAAACTGCATGGGAAAGGGCCGACAGTCCGTTTTCGTCTGTTAAACCAATGTCTGCGTTCTTAGCTAAGAGTGCTTTGGCAATATTTACAGCTAGGCACTCAGGTTTTAAGTAACAAAGTTGGATTAAAACTGTTTTTCCATCGGCTCTTTTTATGTTTAATTTTAGCCCCATATCGATCAGTAAGCGGGCTTTTTTGAATCGTCTCTGCTCAAGAGCCTCAAACAAACAATTCATCTTTCCTGTTTGCGAACGAAAACTTGGCCTGTGTTATTCCGTTTCTTGGGGATGCTATTTACGTGCCAACCAGATAGAAGTCTCCCACGAAACACTGAAACAGGTGAATCACCCCCAAGCGTTTGCTTCGAGTTGTTTCAAAGCAAAGATTGTGTTTCTTTGAATTCAAAGACAACTAGATAATAAAAGAAGATCGTATACTTATGACACTAGTTAGTATTTCTAGCTGATGGAAGAATGAAAACTTGCGTCAGTCGAAAACAATAGCAAAACAATTTACTCACTCCATCCTATTTTTAGAGAAAGTTTCTAGCGAACATCAAAGAACTTGGTAATTCAAATTCAAAGGATGAATAAACACAATCTTGATAACATTTCACATACTCAATATTCTCAATATATACGCCTTCTTTTGAATTAAGATATTCTTTATTCATTTCATCTGTAAATATACATCTTTGTATAATACAAAGTAAAAGAAAATTAGAAATTTGTTGTTTGATTTACACCGACAGCTCGAATCAAAATTTATTTCAGCCTTTCAACAATTTCAATATTTTTCTGATGAAGTTCGTAATGTTTTTTTGTATCTCATGGGAGTTTTAAAACTATAGGTCCCAGCTGTTTGCTATGAACAAACAAATATGACCAAAACTAAGTATGTTTCTTTTATTATCAAAACGTGAGTTTTGTTATCAAAAAATTCTGGATATTTTCCGTTATGTATATGTTACGCACCATATTTTTTAAGTATTGGTATTTTGTTCATAACCTATGACGTCTTAAAAATGCGGGTGTATATTAAACTCTTTGAAAGAGATTATATTTTCGTTTTCTAATCTTCTCGAGGAAAGACCCAACATTAAATTGACAATTTCTTGATCTCAACTCAATTTACACTCACAGAACACTATGAATCGGCGGTTCACACCCTGACAAAGCTTTGCGCTCTATTTACTTAGCATTGTTTCTTGAGTAGATGCAAATGCCAAACAGACTATCATGGCTTTTATCGAACTCTGAAAAATCTATTCAGCCAATGACAATGCTTCCCACGCATTGCACATTTCCAGTTTTTTTCAAGTTTTTCTCTTGAATTACAGTAAAGCAGATTTTTCGGCTATAGCTAAATTATTGAAACT